>OY796895.1:40347905-40537367 GCA_963680785.1 Diplosoma virens
TATCCTTATAAAACAATTGGAATATTTTACCAAAAATAAAAGACTCTGTTGATGATATATATAAGCATGGTGCAATTTATCAAATTCCATGTAAAGATTGTTCAAATGTACCGGGTGTTTCACAATTATTGAAACAAAGCGATTGGGCACAAATTCAGGATTTTAAATGATAACACGATGATGATTACATTTATTGAAAGGTGAAAGGATAACATTTTATAATCTGAAACTGTTTATCTTCAAATCAGAAATAATATGTCAAGAAGATTCCTAGACTACATGCTCCAGATGTCCACCGTTTTGTCGAAGGCATTCTTGAATGCGCGTGCAAAGTTGTTGATAACACGATCACATTCCTCCTGTGTAATGGTCTGAATTTTCTCGGTAATGGCTGCTTTCAAAGCTGCAATAGTTAGTGGGTTATCTTGGTAAATGTTGTCCTTGAGGAACCCCCACAAGAAGAAATCTGGAGGATTCAGGTCAGGCGAGTGAGGTGCCCATTCCACTTCAGCTTTGCGGCTGATGAGACGCTTTCCAAACTTTTCACGGAGCCAAGCCATGGTGACACTTAGCAGTGTGAGGAGGGGCACCATCTTGCTGGAACCACTGTTCTTTCTCATCAAGGTCCTCACGCTTATTGAGCTCTCCCCAAAACTGCTCAAGCACTGGAACGTAGCGCTCTTTTGTCACGGTTACTGCAATACCGTGATCATCTTCAAAGAAAAATGGTCCGATGATACCATGCTTGGAAATGGCAACCCATGCTGTGCATTTTTTTAAATGCAAAGGGCGTCCAACGACTCTGTGAGGGTTCTCACTTCCCCAAAACACCCAGTTTTTAGAGTTAACGTGACCATTCAAAAGGAAGTGGGCTTCATCTGAAAACCAGACATCATTCAAGAATTCCTCGTTATTGTCTATCATTTCCGAAAACCACTGGCACATTGCTACCCTCTTTTCCTTATCAGTCTCGGTTAGTTCATGCTTTATGTGGATCCGGTATGGATAAAGTTGTAGATCCTTAACCAGCATGCGCCTTACAGAAGAGACAGAAATGCCAAGTTCTTGGCTCCTTCGACGAAGAGATTTGCTCGGACTCCGACCGACTGACTGTTGAACCCTGCTGACATTGTCGGGGGTGCAGATTGTTATTGGAGGCCCTGAGGGCAATGAGCCCGCTACCCTACGATCTCCACAAGTGCCATGAGCTTCAAACTTCTTGACCAACTTGAAAATCTGACTCCTGTTTGGAAATTGGTTGAAGCTGAACTTCCTTCTGAACCTTGCTTGAACAATCCGGAAAGACTTCGTTTCGTAATATGTCTTTACACAAAAGATCTTCTGCTCCATCGACCAAGGCATAATTAGGCTATTTTTTGTTTAACGTATAAAAATGTTAACAATTTTGCTATGACAATCTAAAAACAGAAAAAGAATAAGGTCATTGGTAAAGGTTTTATAAGCTGCTGCTTTGTTTCAATAATTGTGAAACACCCTGTATATGTTGGTGAAACGGGCAGATGTTTTAATACTCGCTTATCGGAACATAAACGTGATTTGAAACCGATTAATTTGGCTAAACTAAAAGAAGACGATTTGAATAAAAAAACTGCATTGGTTAAGCATTGTTTTAATTGTGAACATAGGATTGATTTTGGTAATTTTGAAATATTGGATTATAACATTGACTACGATAAACGCAAATTTTTAGAATCATTATATATTAATAATACAAAAAATTCAATAAATGATAAAGATCGTAATGTTTTTCCAAAAATATATAGCAATATAAAAAATCTCAACTAATGTGGGTTTTCAACCTGTTAAATTTGTTTCTCTGCACTAAGTAATTATGAAATCGTTCTGTATGTTCGCTTCTCACCTTGTGTTTGTTGGTTTGTGTTTTTAACTTTTTGGGTTTTTTAAATACGGTGTGCGTTGTGTTCTGCTTTTACCTGAAGAAGTCCACCCAATGCAACGGACGAAACGTTGTTGAGTTTTTCTTGAATAAATATTACGCCTTTTGTATTTGTTTAAGTTTTACTTGCCTCTAATTTTACCAGAAGAACAATGAATTTTAAAATAAGTAATATCCCTGGTAACAGTGTTTATATTAAAAAATGTCTTACTGGTGGTGATGTAAAAAAACGAAGTTCATTTTCAGTAAGAACTAAAAAAGATGAAACAAATGAAGCATTGGTTGCAGTTTGCTCATCTATCCAACCCATATGAAAAATATTGCTGCAAGATAATTGTTCCTGTAGAATGGTAGTCTAAAAGAACGAAATTTTAAATGTAATTTTTGCGTCAATTTTTATTCTAACAAGTCGAACAAGTTTTAAAAAATCTTAATATTTTCATAAGTTGGCAGTGTGCAATTGTTTCTTTTTTTAAAATAGTTATTTATATAGTGAAGAGTAGTATTATTTACACTTTTGGTGTGGAAGGTTAAGTAATTTGGCTCTTGTTTACTATTTGCCAAGTTTAGTTAATTGTTTTTAATTTTAGGGAAATCCCCAAAGCTTGGTGGGTTAGTAACAGTTAACGATAAACAAGACCCCGTCCTTAAACATAAATCTACGTCCTTTCACACCGAAAGTGTTTATATAATTAAGAGTATTATTATATTCCCACGAAAGGCTATAATAGTTAACAAAAATATTATTTTCATACTTATTTCTACAGAAGTTGTAAACAAAGTTTAAAGCAATAACAAAATTTAAAATTTTAATCCAAAGATTTCTTTGAACTGAAACACAACATAAAAAAAACTAGCAAGAACAAATATCACATACATGATACTCTGACGCATCATTTATGGCTTTTGATATTGCTGTTATCCAATCGATTTTTTCTTGATGGCTGGTACAAAACACCATTCCTGATGTTAAATTATCACTTGAAACTATTTCAAAAGAAGTTTTTCTGAAAAAGATCAAATAAAAATGTTTTGTGTAATGCATGATAATAGTTTTCTGTATGCTAAAAATAGTGAGGAAAAAAAAGGCTGGGTATATAATGACTTTGTAGTTTCCAAGATATTTAAAGGTAAGTGGTCAACATGTTTTAGTTGTTTAAGGGTCTGTCACCCTGGACCAGATCTAATCCACCATAGACCAGGTCTTTGCCCTTCTGCAAGTTTTTGAGGAATCATGGGAATATGTCAAAGAGGTTTGTACAAGTTTTTTAGACCTTGAAAAAGCATATGACCATGTTCCAAAAGACAAGCTGTGGGTAGTACTGCTGGAGTATGATGTCAGAGGTCAGCTATTAGCTGCTATCAAATCATTGTACAAACAGTCAGAAGTCTGTGTTTGTGTCAATGGCATAAAAACAAAGTTTTTTAGAGTCAGTGTAGGACTACAACAGGGTTGTGTTCTTCTCTTCTGTTCATTATATAAGTGGACAAGATACAATGCTGGCAAAAAAACACTTTACATCGTCTAAATATCGATGTAAAAAAAACCAAACAAAAATATTATGTAACTTATTTATTACATTAAAATCTTCAGTCATTCAATATTTTGTCATCTCACCCTTGCAATCAATAATCATTTAAAGTCTTTTCATCATGGAATCCATAAGAGAAGCAAAATAAGAGGAGTCCAAAGTTACCCAAAGCTTTTTTAGTTTGTTTTGCAAGTCATCAATGTTGCTTGGTCGGGTCTTTTGAAGTTTGTTTTTTAGTTAATTCCAGGCATTTTTAATTGGGTTAAGGTCTGGTGAGTTGCCAGGCCATTTCAAAACTTTAATATTGTGCTCTGTCAGAAATTTTGAGACAAATTTTGATTTATCTGCTGGGGCCCCATCATGCATGAAATAGTCACATTGATGACTCCTCCAGAGTGCAAGCATATGACTTTCAAAATGTGGATATAATTGCTTCCTTTTATAGTCACATTTTTAGGAAGGAAGTACAAACCTGCATGGCCAATATTTCCACTAAAAGTACTCCACACCATTACACTAGCAGAGTGCTTTACAGTTTTAACTGTAAATTTTGGGTCAAACCAAGATGTGGTACTTGTACAATGCACCACCTTTGGGACTCCTCTTATCAGCCTAAAAGTACTCTTGTCACTGAACATCACTTTTCTCCATTCTGCAGCTGTCCAATATCGATATTTCTTGCAAAAACTGAGGCTTTTTTTCCTTCATTGCCGTAATGAGCATGATCTTCTTGGCTGCATGGCGACAAGGTAGACCAAAATCTTTTTGAAGTCTATGTCGAATTGTCTTGGTCAAAACATTCTAGAAGAGCTCAGAGTAGATGTTTTTTAACTCAACGGCAGATATAGATGGATACATCACTTTGTGTTTCAAAAGCTTATCTGTTCTTGGAGAAGTCTTCTTTGCTGCACCAGAGCCAGACTTTCGTTTTAATACCATCCCAGGTGACAATGATGCTGCAGACCTTTTCAACTGATAAATTGCCCCCCTTGAGATCCCTATATCTATTGCTACAGCGATCACTGACTCACCCTTCTCAAACAAAGTTAAAGCATGGGATTTTTCTTCCATTTGCAACTTCTTTCGATCCATTTTAGTTTCAGACATAAATTTTATAGGACTTCAAAATTTGAAAATGAAAAATTCTATTGGATTTTGCCAGCCTGATCTTTACCTAGCTGAAAAAGACCACATTGCCTGCAGAATAAGGAATGCTCACTGAAGGATAGAATGACAGTCGCTTATGACGAAACTATATGCAATGCTTTTAATGGAAACAGCAAGCGAAATGCACACTCATTTTTCATGTAATGTTTTTGTTTTGCTGAATTGATGTAAAGATTTTTTTGCCAGCACTGTAGACAGAGACAATTCTCTTAGTAGTGGTGTCACATTTGGGCAGTGTAATGTTTGAAACCTGTTGTTTGCATTGTTAAGCTCAAGTGAAAGTGATCTTCAATATGCACTGGATTAGTTTTCTGATGCATGCTTGGATGCTGAAATGAAAATTAGTATGGTTAAAACTGAGATTATGTGTTTGTTAAAGCACCCTGTCCAGTGTTCTTTCCAAACAAATAGAGTAACTCTCCAGCAGACAGATTCACAGACAGAGAAGTTTAAATATTTTCGAGTCATATTCTCAAGTGATGGTAGACAGGACAAACTGAACAGCGTATTCGAAAGCAAGTGCAGTAGTGAGCCAGCTTTGCCAATCGGTTGTACTAAAACAAAAACTGTGTACAAAAGCAAAGCTTTCTGTTTTCAAATCGGATTTTGTTCCTATCCTCATTTATGGTGAGGAGTGTTGGGTAATAACTAAAAGAGTGAGATTCCAAGTAAAGACAACCAAAATAGGGGGTTTCTTGCAAAAAGTCAGAGGTTTATCCCTACTTGAAAAGGTTAAAAGCACTTATATTCATCAATCTCTCAACATCAAACCTCTACTACTCCACATACAACAATCACAACTGCACTGGTATATCCACTTGACACAAATGTCCCTCAAATGAACAGCAAAGTAACTAATGGTAAAATTAGAAATTTCTAATCAACTTTTCAAAATAAATTCCTTTTTTTGCAATTTGACACAAACATGCAACTACTTTTAAAACACACAACCTGTAAATTGAGTGAATTATTTCAGTATTACAACAAACAACCTCATCTGCAGCAATTCAACATGATCTATCAACTAAAATGTGATTGTGGAGCTTTATATATTGGACAAACCAGTGGAAATCTTATCATCAGACACAAAAACCACAGCATTGATTTGCCACTCCAACAAAAAACTGATGTATCAAAACACCAAGTTGACAATCCAACCCATAAAATTGATTTCAATAATTGTGCATTTTTAGGTTTTTCAAATCATTGGCAAAAATGTTTGATAAAAGAATCGTTATTCATTTAAAAATTTAATCCATCAATGAATATCAACAAACAATCTATTTCTCTATTTATTTATTACTTAATGCTTCCTTATTTTACTTCAACCATAGTACAGTAAATGTTTATAATTGGTGTTCTATTATTTCGTTTCAAATTTTTAAAACACTTTATTTTGTATATGCTAAATTGCTTTTGTATCAATTTTATTTTAAAGTTACACAGAGACAACTCTGTTTTATTTACAGTAGAATAATATTTTGGCAATATTTTATCCTGTTATGTCATAAATAATCTAACTTAAAATTTTCAAATTTACAATTAGTTATTTAGTTTAATGTAGTTGATGATGGAATAAATTATATTTCTGAAACATAATGAATAAAACTATGTTTTAAAATATATCGGCTTAACTTTTTATTCTGAAATTAGTAAAGTGTTCCAAATTTTATGCTCCAAGTCTTGAATAAGTTTGCTGATTTAAAGGGTAAGTGATTGTGATTTTTGTTGAAACTTTTTTAGGGACAAGGAGTCTATTAGTAATTAATCTTAACAATGTCATTGTCATTTGGAAGGTTGTATTGTTTTTCTAATAATTGTCATCATTGTTTGGAAAAGCATCCACTCCCAGTCAGTCACAAACAGGACTGGAACTAAGAGAATATTTTTTTACTATCCCAGGCTGCTGTAGTTCCTGTATCAGATGTTGGCAGAGATGGTGTTGAGCCAGCATTGAGTTTTGTTATCCAAAGCTGTCTGACCTCATGCTCCATGTGGTGCCTGATGTATGGAGTTAATGGTTTTTTCAGAAGGGCCACACTGGAATGGAATCGCCCAACACCATTTCTCTTTAGTCAACAAAACTAAGCTGTTCTGGGCAAGCTCATTCCAACTGAAACTGGTCCTGGGAATGAAAACATGGAGCCTGGATGTATTCTTGCAGTACTTATACAGTATAGCAATATTACTATATGCATTCCATCTATAACTTGTTCACTGAGAACCACAAATACCAAGTCTGGCAAGATTGTTTAATAGATTTCATGCAGCTGGCACAAATGGTCCTCTACATATTAGTCTCTCTTCGCAAGCATTTGGGAACCCATAAAAACAACCATACAGGATATGATCGAGGTCCAGAGATCCACAGTAAGCCAAGGAGAGTATCCCTCCTAGTCGGCAAAGCTCAGCTGGCTAGATGCCTGAAAGTATGGGTAAGTAATCTGTTGGAGTCGGATGCAGGCATCCAGTGACTGTGTGCAAGGCATCATTCAAAACACTGTCTATGAGGTGAGTGTGAGCTCAATGACACCAAACTGGTGTGCAGTATTCAGCTGTTGAGTAGACTAGGAATAGGGCAGCTGTGCACAGTGTTTCAGCACCAGTACCCCATTCTAAGCCTATAAGTTGCCTCAGCAGTGTGATGCATGAGGATAATTTTTTGCACCATGCCACTAGTTGGTGACAGAACATGAGCAATCTGTCCAGCTTAACTGTGAGATAAGAAAGGTTGAATAAAACAGTAAAAGTCTATTGTTGTTGTAGACTTGCTCACATTTGGCCTCCTGATTATTTAAATCAGTGGTTTTCAACCTTTTCATGCCTGCGGCACACTTTGAAACCTTTTTAAAATTTGTGGCACATTTGGACCAGAGTGCAGATCTTGACTACCTTACCTAAAAAATAGTATTTCTAAAAAGAAAAAAGTCTTCACTTTAATTTAGATTTCTTGATGTTTGTCCCTTAAAAAGGTTGCAGAGCAATGGGCTAATGTTTTTTAAAAAGTTCACAGCACACTTGAAAATCTCACAGCATATTACTGTGCCACAGCACACAAGTTGAAAATCACTGATTTAAATGAAAGATTGTCATCACTATCTTAGTGTGACTGAGCATCAACTCCCAAGTCTGAAAATATGCTGTCATGTCTTGGCTTAAAGTCCCCTCCAAGTCCTTCTAATTTCCAGAAGAGTGCAGCAATGCTAGATGATCTGCATAAGCAAACTTTCTAGAAATCGTGAAGGGCAGGTCATTGTGTAGATGCTGAAAAAAGGGGAGCCAAGAACAATCTATATATCAATCTATTAGGTTGAGGAATATGTTTGAAGCGTTTTTATCAAAGATTTTTATTTAAACAAAAATGAAAAGTTATGGCTATAAATTAATAAATTATGTATTCTCTGTTGCTGTTTACGACCTCCTCCCACCTCTCGACCAATTTGTCAATGCCGTTCTGCCAAAAATCCCTGGATCTGGTATCAAAGAATTTGTTGAGCCAGTTTTTAAGGTCTTCTTCATTGTCGAAGATAATGCCCCTCATATGATTTAACAAAGAACAGAAAAGATAGTAATCCATGGGTGCAAGGCCTGGAGAATACGGCAGATGCTGAAGGACTTCCCATTCAAGCTCTTGGAGTGAAGCTTTGACAATTTGTGCAACATGAGGCCTGGCATTGTTGTGAAGAAGTATGGTTTGGCCTTGTCGATGGGGTCTTTTCAGTCAAATAGCCACGTGATGTACCTGGGCTATGTAGAGGTCCTTGTTGACCGTAACATTCCTTTCAAGCATTTCCCAGTGGAACATGCCCTCCCAGTCCCACCAAACGCAGATCATGGTCTTCCTTGGATAGAGGTCAGGCTTAACTCTCGGCTTTGGCATATCTCCAGGAGCCACCCATTTCTTTCTTTGCTTCATATTTATATATAGGCACCATTTCTTATCTCCCATGACGATTTAGTACAAAAAGTGCTGTTTGTGACCGCGTGTTGCTCAATGGCAGGTGAGATGTTAAGAAGCAATTTAAAGGCAATTTTCTTAGTTGTTTTTGCTAAGCTCATGAGGCAACCAGACTCTCAATTTTTCAGCAAATCACATTAAATGAAGGTGATTGAAAAATCATTTTTTGATCTTTTTCGGCCAATTCACAACTTATTTGGTAACTTTCCTTCTTCAAAAGTGCTTTGAGATGATCTTTGTCAAATTCAGAAGGTCGTCTGCTGCGGGGTGTGTCATCGATGTCAAAATTGCCATTTTTGAACTTCGCAAACCATTTTCTTGCCATAGATTCACCTATGACACCTTCCCTGTATATCATGCAAATGACCCGAGCTGCTTCAGCAGCTTTTTGGCCTTGATGAAAAGTGAAGAATAGCAGGTGTCAAAAATGTTGCTTTTTACCCCCTAAATATTCCATATGTTAGCCTCACAAGTAATAAAATCTCAAAATACTCAAAAAGACGATCAGCACAGTTTTTTACAGTAAAAAGAGCTCTATCAAATGAATATATACATTTTGTCAAGTAGTATAAAATCATTGTAAAATAAAAAAAATATAAAAACACTATGAACATATTCCTCAACCCAATCAATATACTAATCCAAGACCAATCTATATATACTAAGCCTAACCCTGACAAACATTGTTTTTCAGTTGCCTGTTTTGCTAGCTATCACTGGTAGTAAGAGTGAAATTTCTGTTTTGAACAAGCTCCATGATCATTCTGGCCATGTGCTTATCCAGCAGAAACCTCAGCAGCTTGCAGGTACAGCCACAGTGCCAGACAATGTTATAAGCTGCTGTCAGAATGACAAATATGACCCTGGCCTTCCTAATAGCCTCAAAAGAATCTCAATGAAAGAACCTTGATAGTGTGATTGTTGCTCTAACTCATTTCAATTTCACACAACAATGAAGCCAAAATAACACAAATTATCACACAACTATATATACTCAAATGCTCTTATGAAAAAACCAGCAAAAATGATATAATAGTGATAAAAGGTGAAATTGTGTTTTTATAATGGTGAATGCTTGCACCTTCTTGCAAAAAAGTGCTTTTTTTCTTTAATGCATGCACAACTTGTGCAGCAAACAAAATCTCAATACTTTTCAAACAGACTTCATAGACTTTCTGCTGAGTAGCAATTACTGCTTGTAAAAGCTTCAACTTTATTGTTTACAAAACTAGTTTCATCCATCAACAATTACAATTTTGATGTAAATGCTCTGATAAAATATCCATAAAAGTTTTTAATTTTTCAAATTCAAAAACATTACAATTTACAAATTGTTGCACATTACAGCATACTGGTACAATTGAAAAAAAATACATTCATATTACAGTTTACAAATAGATTTGTGTAAATTGTTAAAAATCACTGATATAGTTGTTTATAAGAAATGATTTATAATTAATTTTAAAATTATGAAATGAGTTTTTGTTAATGTTTTTAGAAATTTTAGACCATATCTTTACACCACTGAAATTTAACATCTTTTACTAAAATCAGAAGATACATACAGTTGGTAAAAACCAGGGGTGTGGAGCTGGAGCCAGGAGCAGGAAGAAATTTTAGGGTCTGTAGCTGGAGCCAGTGCCACATATTTTAAAAAAGTGGAGTCAGAGTTACATATTTTAAAAAGGTGGAGCTGGAGCTACATATTTTTAAACAGTTGAAGCTGAAGGCAATTTTTTAATAGGTTGGAGATGGAGCCTGATATTTTGAAAGGCTGGGAATCAGTAAAATTGCACCAGCTTAAGTTCCAGCTTTGTATTGTATTTAAAGAACACAGCCAAATTTTTTTTATTCAAATTAAATATTATGTTTTAGAGCTGTCTCTAGTATATTTGGTTAATCAGAAATATATAGTGCTATTATCCTTTGCTTGAATTAGTTAATGTTGCCTTCCAGGGAGGCATGAAATGATGTTACTTAATCTGGTTAAGTTTGAATATTTAATCTTATGGAATGATATTACTTAATCTGCTTAAGTTTAATTTCCATTTGGAAATGGAAATTAAACTTACCTTAAACAGTTTATTTAAGCATGCTCTAACCGAATTTAATAATTGTTTACTGAGCAAATGCTTCATTTAAGAGTCATGGCCACTTTTAGAATGAAACATTTCCAAAAAAGTTAAGTAGGCAGCATGGTCAAGTGGTTAAAGCACCAGGCTGATGATCAACCTGGTCTTGGTTCAAAACCCACTTGCACCATTCTGTTCTGTTTTTGGAAAAGACACTTTATGGCACTTTCCCCTGCTTGGTGGTCTTGGCAAACAGTTCTACATTGCAGTAATATCTCTATTAAATTACAAGTGGACAGCAATATCTTGGCATTTCCAGAAGCAGGTTGGGGTAGTTGTTTCCATCGCTTTCCTGGAGTCAGGAGGATAAATATAAAGATAAAAATAAAAAAATAAAGTATTGAATTTGATCATAGCACACATAAACGAACAGTTTAAGGCAGGGGTATGGAGCCAAAGCCTGGAGCGGGAAGAAATTTTAGGGTCTGGAGCTGGAACTGAGCCAGAACCAGTCATTTTAAAATGCCAAAGCTGGAGCTGGAGTCATAGATCTTATTGGTAGCTCCGCAACCCTGGTAAAAACAAACCAATGTTTTATGTGGTGAGTAATATAATTATGAATTTGTTCATTGAATGTTCATTGAAAGTAATCCGAAAAAGTTTTTGGAAGCATATTATGCATGTATAAGTAAATTTAATAATATTCTTTATTTTTAAGACATTAAATTCATGAAAGAGATAATTTATATTCATTGATTTTGGTAAAAATAAACAAGAACAAATTAACTTATTTTGATTTATTAGCTCTTCTTCAATTCAATATAGAGTTTTAGACTTCATATTGAAATAATGCAAAATAGATAGTTTTTAATGTCACTAGGGTAGCACAGTGTCTGAATTTACATACTATGCCACAAACTTTAGAAAGTTGTTAAGTGCTCATCTCAAGTCACCCCAAGGTACTTCAAACTACATTTTCTTTCAATAAAATGACCACTGATGGTAATATTTAAGGTATTAGTAAAATTTTCTTTTGTTACTGAATGGTACATCTATTACAGACAATTCTTTATTAACATTCTTTTGCAGAGATATCAAATAGAGTGGTCTTCATTCAGATACATTTGAAAGATCATTTATTTGGAGTAGGAATAACAGGGGTCCAAGAATTAAACCCTGTGGTACTCTACATTTAAGTGTAGTCAAATTAGATGTAACATTTTTTATTTTTGTACATTGAATTCTATTACTTAGGTATAATTTTATGATAAATACGACCTTGCCTCTTAATCTAAACTATATATTAAATTTTTTCTATTGATATATCATGATCATGATTAATAGTGTCAAAAGCTTTGCTTAGATCTAAAAACACAGAACATGTAAATTTGTTGTTAAAATTAGATAGTAGTTTATCACAGATGGTTGCTAAATACAAAGTGTTTAAAAATCATACTTATTATCAATTAAATAGTTACTAAACCTTAAAGTTACTTTTGCAATTTCCTGCTTTAAAATGAAACTAATGCCAATTAACAATATTGTATTTTTAATAAAATGAGGGAGACAATGGTTCTATATTTAGGTAGGCCTAACATCATTTAATCTCTACTAAGGCAATAAAAAGTGAATACCGAAAGTATTGCCATATTTATATTTTTAGGACTGAGATAATACCTTAATGGATAAACTTTTTTAAAAAATCCATTCAATTGAGTAAAATTTTTCCTAAAAATTGCTGTAGTGAATCATTTGTATTGAGTGTTAAGCATAAATAATCTATACCCATTGTTTTTATTGTATATTTTTAAGGCTTATAAATCAATTTTTTTTTCCAAAAAATTTTTGGGGGGCTTTTAAAATTCTTAGGGGGATGGTGGAAAAAAATTGTTTTAAAAAATAATAACTTTTTTATATTAATATTTATAGAATTTTTGATATATTTAATTCCTTGTTCTTTTCTGATTTCAACCATGTATAACATGTTATAATTTAAACATATCTTGAGGAAGATACAAGTGTTTTTTGAAAAGGGCTTTTTGTGTCCTCCAATACTTTTCCACCTTATAACTGAAAAAGTATTAGTTGTAGAAACATAATATTTGCACCAGTGGGTTTTGACTAAAGATAACCACATACACCAATTTGCATCAAAATCAGAGATGTAGTGGTTAAACGCCTATGTTGATTTGTCATGGAATGACCCTACAATACTTCACAATCAATATCATTTGCAATCACAAAATTCCACTGCGTTTTTATTCTTTATCATTTTCAAGTTTGAGCAAAATGAATTGAAATTAAAATTAATGATACTGGTATTGAAACATGGGTCTATAGAAAGCCAACTAATACTAATTTATTCTTAAATTTCAATGCAATGTGTCTCACCAAATGGAAATCTGGTTTAATTTTTTGTTTACTTAATCATACTAAACGTATTTGCTCATCCAATTTTTCATTTAATAATGAAGTCAAATAGCTGAAAAGTGTATTTGCAAACAATAACTATCCTAATTGTTTTTTGATAAGGTTATAAAACAATTTTTATGTTTGAATCAAAGATCAGCACAATACAATGACAAGACTTATGAAAACTGCATTGTCATACTGTACATTAAAAAAGATTCACACTGTTTTGCTAAGCAAATTTCAGTTTTGATCAGTAATCGATTTAACCTAAAAACGTTACAAATTTTTGAAACTTTTAAAGTACAAAATTAAGAACTCTTAAGGCTCTGTGTTTAAACATCATCTATAAATTCACAGGTTCGTGCAACGCGAACATGACATATATTGATATGTAAAAAAAGTGAGTATCATAAAAAAAATGCTGTAAAAAATCGTGTTGTAAAAAATCATATTTCATCATGTGACTCTGTTCGAGCATTAAATTTGGTTTAAACAATTTTTCAATACTGCACAAATGTAAATCAGAATTTCACACTAGAATACATGATGCTCTATTAATAAGAAAGTCCAGTCCTAATTTAAATGACCAATTATATGCCAATGGAACATCATTCTTACTAAACACTTTTTTAAAAATCTGCTCATATTTTTTTATTTTTTTTTTATTTTTTGTTTCAAGTAATTTAATTTACTGCCAATGTGTTTTACAGTCTTTAAAATCTGCTTGCTTTTTTCTGCTTCATTTAACTACTGCTAATATGTTTACAGTTCTGAAAAATTTGTCTTTGTAGTGTATAAAATTACTTTGTCAGCCTTTACAAATCATTGATTTTCTATTTAAATTGAAGTCAAGAAAGACTATATTCAATACGAATACTGATGAGGGCTGAAGTTAGCTGAAAACATTTGTCTAATTCTTTGTTTTTTGTTTCTCTTTAATAATGTAAATAAATAAATCAATTAAAAAAGATGTTAAATCCAATATGGGTACTTTCAATAGCAATTTTATGGTACAAAAAAATTACTTCTCTACCAAAACTATAAAATTCTTTTGTTTAGAATTAGGTCTCCCAATGGCAACAGCACCTCGCATCAAAACTTATTTACATTATTTGGAACATAAACAAAATCTTTTTATATTTGATTGTTTTCATAGTTGCTACAAAAATTGCCTAGTTTCTATAACTTTAATACAATTTTATCAAACTTTTTAAAATTTTCATGAAGTGGTTTTTCTCTTTGCTTTTGCATTAAAAGCTTCTTACTGTGCTGTATGAGTGCATGAGATGTGCAGCAAATGATGATTTTAATCAATCATTCTTAATCTTTTTGTGCCAGCAGAACACTTTAAGGTCTTTCAAAAATTTGCAGCACACTTTAGCCAAAGTTAAGACCTTTTACTCAGTTTCCAACACATTTCTTTACCTGAGGCTTCCCATGCTTCAGTAAAAAGTCACAAATTTTAATGTAACAAGCTATGACTAAAATGATCTCTAGTAGATTTTAAACAGTTTGTTTTCATGGAAAATTTCCAAATTTTTTATATCACGTAGAAATCAAATCTGGGTGACAACTGATTGAAAAAAAAGTCCTCATTTCAGTTGTAGATTGAAATTTGAAGGTTTTTGATTGCAATTTCAAAGAAACATAACTTTTTTTCTTCTAAAGTTCTAAACTTTTTTTTTTTAATTAACATCCCAAATGTAAGGTGAAGACTAAAAAAATTCATCTCTTTTGATCAGTGTCTAAAATTTCTATTTTTCATCCAAAATGTATGGTAAAGACTAAAAAAAAAAGATCATCATTTTCTACCTGTGTTTAAACTCTCTGTTTACATCTCAAATTTAAGATGATTTTGATTGAAGATTTGGTCAACAATAAAAATTTTAACACTTTCACTCACAAACTTTCAGTATTTAAGCAAAAAATCTAACTTTTAAAAATAAGATTTTGTTTTGCAAAAATGTCAAAAAGGCCAAAAAGCCAATGTTAAATTTGAAAGCCAAACAGCTTAAAAAAGGTCAAGTTTCTCAAAATTGGCCTTAAAAAAGCCAATATGGCAACCCTGCTTTTAGGGACAAAAATATCTGTTTACAAGAATATTCAATATGAAAAACAAGAAAAAAATTCAAGACAGATTCAAAATGAAGACTTTTGTTTCTGAGAACACTATTTTTTAAAGACAAAAATGAGCAAATTTAGTCCAAGTGTGCCACAAATTTTTAAAAAATCTCAAGATGTGTTGCAAGTAGAAAAAGGTTGAGAATCAATGGAGCAGACAGTTGTTACTCAAAAATATGTTAGGGAAAAGCCCTTGCAATTTTAGAAAAAAATTGAAATTGTGTCAGCCCCCTTTTTTTACAATGATTGCACCTGTCTGTTAAAATTTAGTCTTTTCAAGGCTTTTCCAGTTTTTATCTCCACTTTGCATGCCACCCTGTATAAATTCCTGCACAAATGCACAAACTACTAAAAAAACTTACGCTTTTATCACAAGCAATTTATTGTTCTCATTTTATTGTGTAAGGTTGTTTTTTTAAGAACTTAATAGTCTTCATAGTTGATTCTGGCAAGTTTTGATGCCAATATAGAACCAACATCTTGCAAATTACAAATTATTTATTCACAATATTAATTTCATACCTTTTTGTCTGTTACTTGTAGTTTGTAATTAACTTTGAAAAGCATTAAAGAAAAACTTCAAATGTTGAAAATTTTTTGAAGTTTTTTGAACTATTTCAAACAGGTCCTTGAAAATTAAATATGATAAACAAGAGAAATGGTTGCAAGAGCAATGAAAATGGAGGCAGAATGGATATTATGTGTAGAAATCCAATAATGTCAGAGAATCCAAAGTTGGAGCATGAAGAACAAACAGAATTAAGTGGGACATACTAGCAAACAAAAAGGTAAGACATACTTTTGTGAGCAAGTTGTTTTCCTGTTCAGAGAACTCCCTGACTCTATCAAAGACCTTGAGACTAAGTGGAATTTATTTGAATCAGCAGTCATCACATCTGCACAGCTACTAGTTGTAGCTGCAAATGTGTGGAAGGTCAAACAGGTAGTGAAAAAAGAACTGCTCAGTAGCACCAAGAAGTGTAAGAAGCTATTTGTGCAAACAAAGTTGCAATTAGAGTTAACAAACAAGTGATTTGAGCAGTTTCAATTGCAGTAGTTCACAGCACATAAAACTGTTGCCACTATCATCAAACAGTCTAAAAAAAAAAGTGATGTAAAGACTTTAGACAAAAGTTGTGAAACAAGATTGTGAAATTGGAGTGAGAGTCAGGAGTGGGAGTTGCAGAGTCATACGTTTTTGGCCAAAGTCAGAACCAGGGTCATTTTTATAGTTTTGATGGAGTTAGAGTCAGAGCTGGAGTTCTTTTTTTAGTTTTGCTGGAGTCACTCTGATTCCACTTTAGACTAAATCAAACTTACACATTTGCTACAGCTGGTCAAATGTACCTAACCAATACACACGCATGTGCTTACACAGTGAATACTTTTCTGAAAACAGTGTCACTTTTGGCCTTAAATTTGAAATACCTCTTAAATAGATTGCTACCTTAGTGTGTGAGGGGGTTTGTGTTTTCCATGATCTGAAGAACAAAGCTGTCTGTAGTTTTCAACTCTTCTCAGGCCTACTTATGGTGTTATGTTGAAGGTGAGAAACAGACCAAAAGCAATCTTACAAATGTAGCAAAATGAATAGTCCAACTGAAAATATTCACACTGCATAGAATGTTGCACAGGATAATAAGATCTGCGTTAGGGCTTTAGGCAGAGGGCCCATTTGAAAAGTAAGCTATATTCTCTCCCACAAGCTGACTGTAATTGGAAACCCATCAATGCATTCGCTATGCATTTGGGGTGGCAAATTAGGGGGCAGTACACACTATCTGTACTCCAGTTGATTCCAAGCAACAGGATCTTTGCATGGGCAACTGGAACATCACTTCACTCAAGGGAAAAGAACAGAAACTGGTTTAGGAGGCAGAGCAGTATCATCTTGATGCTGTTGAAATTTACACTACCAAGTGTCTTGGTTCTGATACTGTTGAGTTAAATGATCGTTGAAAGCTTTTCTACTCAGTTGTACATGTAACCATGCTTACTCAGGCAGGGGTAGGCATTTTTGTAAGCTCTCTGTTGTAGACTAATGCAAGCAAATAAACATTAGCTTTATTCAACTGAAAAACGCTGCATCTACCAACTGTGATAACAACAACTGAAAACATAGAAATTTTACCACGTGCGTAACTGCCAAGGCAGCCGCAAGCACACCACGAATTATGCAGGCAAATGATGTGTGACTAGGACAGTACATGCATGCATAATGCAGGTTCAATTACACAACATTCACCCCCGCTCGCAAGAAAGTAAAGATTACGTTACAACGAAATGCATACACGAAAATAAGTAGGGCTAAGAAAATAAACACCAAACAAAACAGTCAACTAATTGTACTCTAATCTATCGGGGGTCGCCTTTGACGACTGGAGCGCCAATTTAATGGAGTTTGTAGCTCAGGTTGATTATCCAAATCATTTGTTCCTGGAAGATCATGCGAACCGCTGTCTGGTCTTTCTAATGTAGAAAACAGAGTTTTGTTACTTTGCAAAAGACTCTGGGACTCATTTGCTTCTCCTGGACCGGCTGGAGTAGGTGCAATGTCTCTAGCAGAAACAGTTACCTTGCGTCCTTCGGGTAATTGTATGAAGGCATAATTCAGATTAGCGTTGAGCAAATCCATTTCTTCTACAACAGGATCATACTTATCTCATACATGCTTATGCACATACACAGGTCCTGGTTCATTCATCCAGATTGGAGCGTTGGTACCAAACACTGAACGACAGGGAAATTTTAGAAAACGGTCATGGGGAACTTCATTTGTAGCTGTGCAAAGTAATGATCGCAATGAGTGAAGAACTTCTGGGATAACCATCTCCCAATTAGCGATTTCTAAGCTGTTTGTGCGGAGCGCCAGTTTTATGGTGTTCCAAATTATTCCATTAAAATGTTTGCACTGAGAATTACCACAAGGATTATACATGGAGGAAAATGTACTCGCGATTACCCGTTTGTTTAAAAATTCTTTTATCTCTTTTGATACAAAACACTTTGCATTATCACTGTGCACAATAGCAGGAAAACCAAATAAGCTAAACAGTGATCTTAAACACGATATAACTGTGCACGAATTGGTATCTTTACAGGCGAAAACAAAGGGAAATAGTGAAAACTCATTGACAACAGTAAAAATGTAATGATTTTTAGTTTTTGAAGGCAGAGGACCTTTAAAATCCATACTTAATCTTTCGAAAGGTTGCAAACTTTTAATTAAATTTACAATAGGCGGTTTAAAAAACTTTGGCTTAATTTCACAACAAATTGCACAGGCACTAGTCATTCTTTTTACATCGTCAAGCGAATATGGCAAATTTCTTTGTCGGATGTAGTGATACATTCTAGTTATCCCCAGGTGACATAAACCCACATGAATTCTATAAAGCGCATTTATAGTTGTAGCAGCACAATATACTCGCGACAATGTGTCAGAAACAACATTAAATTTTCCTTGATGATAAACGATATCATAACAATATTAACTCAATTCCATTCTCCATTGCATAATCTTATCATTTTTAATTTTGTTATGCCGAGAATTACCAAACATAAAAGCTACAGAATTTTGATCTGTTATTATAGTGAATTTGCGAGGCAATAAATAGTGCGACCATCGCCAGACCGCTTCAACAATAGCTGCAGCTTCCTTTTCCACGCTTGCATAATGTTTCTTGTTTGAATTGAGTGTTCTTGACCAAAAGGTGACGGGTCGACCATTTTGCTGTAGAACTGCAGATACAGCAACATCAGAAGCATCGGTTTCCAATGTAAACGGTGCATTTTCATCTACACTTGCTAGTGTCGCATCAGCTAATTCACTTTTTAGCTGATAAAAACAGTGTACAGCATTTTCATTCAAAGGAAACATTAGCGATTCTACTAAGGGTTTTACTTTACAAGAGAAGCGAGGCAACCATTTCGCATAATATGCGAAGAGGCCGATTGCCCTGCTTAACTCTTTTTTTGATTTTGGTATGGGTATATCCAACAAAGTTTTAACATGCTCAGGGTCTGGGCGCAGTGTACAATCATGAATTTGGTACCCCAATAATGAAATACAATCGGACGAATAAGTACATTTGTTCTTATTAAATGTTAGATTATGTTTTGCTGCTGCTTCAAGAAATTGCTGAAGATTTGCATCGTGTTCTTCTTTTGTCTTGCTGCAAATTGTGATGTTGTTGAGGTATGCGAATGCTCCTTTACAATTATTGCGTTCGATAATGTCATCAATTATCCGTTGGAACCATGGAACCGCATTAGTCAGACCAAACGAAATTCTTTTACTTTGATAAAGCTTTCCATTAGCCTCAAAAGCTGTATACGGTCGGTCTTCTATTGGAATTTCCACCTGGTGGTAGGCACTTTTCAAATCTAAAGTGCTGAAGTGGGAGTATTGCGCTACTTTATTTACCAAATTTTGCATGTTAGGCAGTGGATAGCCATCTAATAACGTATATTTATTAATGGTCTCACTATAATCAATGCACATTCTTTTTTTATGATTGTCTCCAGTCACGACAAGAACTTGTGCGCGCCAAGGGGAAGAGCTTGGTTCTATAATTCCTTCTTTCAAGTCGTTCTTTATTGTTTCAGCAATAAACTTTTCATTTGCCAAAGAATGCTTATGCGATTTCGTGATTATAGGTTTACAGTCACTTGCTAAATGTTTGAACAATCATGGTACAACATTCATCTTAATACATTTCAGCGCATTAATACACAACGAAGGTCTTGGACCACCAAAATTAAATCAAACCTGATCATGTAACTTTAAAACATCTTGCCCAACAATAACATCAGTGAGTAAATCTTTAAGAACATGCAGTTTTACATTGCGGTAAATTCGATTTTGCAAACGAATCGTAGATGAACAAACTTCTTTAAAATGAAAACAATGTTCCACCAGCGCAACTGCAAAAGACACCGCTAAGCTGCAAGGGCATACTGGCGGCGGTTCCGATATGCTAACCACATCGAGTTAGCTAACACGGATACGGGTTTAGACAAGCAAAACCCTGCAGTTCCCATTACAAACATATAGTAAGAATGGTCAAGTCAATCAACAAGCAAGTGCCGACAGACCTGTTTCGTCCTTATTAGGACTCGTCAGGACACTACAGCTTGTTGTTGACCCCAGCTGAAAAAGTTGAAAACTTAAACAGCTGGCACAACTTTCTATTTGTGGTTTTTACACCTCAAACATCCAGTTGTGGACCTGAACGCTGGGTAGGTAGTACAATGAAAACAATGTTCCACCAGTGCAACTGCAAAAGACACCGCTAAGCCGCAAGGGCATACTGGCGGCGGTTCCAATATGCTAACCACATCGAGTTAGCTAACACGGATATGGGTTAAGACAAGCAAAACCCTGCAGTTCCCATTACAAACATATAGTAAGAATGGTCAAGTCAATCAACAAGCAAGTGCCGACAGACCTGTTTCGTCCTTATTAGGACTCGTCAGGACACTACAGCTTGTTAGCTAACTCGATGTGGTTAGCATATCGGAACCGCCGCCAGTATGCCCTTGCGGCTTAGTGGTGTCTTTTGCAGTTGCGCTGGTGGAACATTGTTTTCATTGTACTACCTACCCAGCGTTCAGGTCCACAACTGGATGTTTGAGGTGTAAAAACCACAAACAGAAAGTTGTGCCAGCTGTTTAAGTTCAACTTTTTCTTCTGTGGTTGATGTTTGTGTTAAAAGATGAGCTGAACTGCCTACCGACCATCACCTAGTTGTCTGCATTCTGAGAGGCTGAAACCATCCAAAAACAAGGAAACGATTCACAGCATGAAGAGCATGCAAAATAAAGTACTAGCTGACAAAATGCAAGACACACTTTTGCAAGCAAAGTTGCTTCTTTTCAGAGAACTCCCTGACTATACTGAAGATGTTGAAACTGAGTGGGATTTGTTTAAATCAGCTACATCTGCAGCTGCTAGTTGTGGTTGCAAACATGGGGGGGCCAAATGGGTAGTGAGGAAAGAACTGCTTGGTGGAACCAAGAAGGCAAAAAAGTTATCTGTGCAAAGAAAACTGCGTTTAGATCTTGGTTAACAAACAAGTCATCTGAGCAGCTTTGATTGCAGTACTCCACAGCACATAAGACAGCTGCCGCTATATTCAAGACATGAGAAGATTTTGGACAAAAGTTGGATACTGACTACAGATCAGCAAAGTATTTTGGCAAACCATACATTGTTTGCATGGCAAACAAACACCAGTTTCCACCTTCATCAAGAAAACTGATGGTGTGCATCTGAAGCATCAAAAAGGCATCCTAAATTGTTGGAGAGATAACTTTTTTCAGCTCTTTAAATCCAGTAACAATCCAACATTTGGAAACATTCGAGGAACAGTTTTGTAAAGAAATTCATCTAACCAAAGCAGGGGTGAGGACAACAATCAAATCTTTGGAAGCTGGCAAGGCCTTTGGTGAAGATGATATTCAACCTCAACTGTTAAAGGCCATGAACAACTTTGCAATTCATTGCAGTTCATATGTTTCAAGTACTGTAGCTTGGAAAACTGGTGAGGTATTGAAACAATGGCAGATCAGTATGTTGATACCTATTCATAACAAAGAAGACAAGAAGTGCTCCAACTACAGGGGCATTTCTTTAAAAAAATTAAAAATTTCTTTATTAAGTTTTCCTGGAAAGGTCTATGCAAACTGCCTCAAAAAAAGATGCTGTGAAATACATAGTTGAACCTCAACTTCAGGATGCACAATGCAGATTTTGTCCTGGCAGA
Organism: Diplosoma virens; assembly: GCA_963680785.1. Lineage (NCBI taxonomy): Eukaryota > Metazoa > Chordata > Ascidiacea > Aplousobranchia > Didemnidae > Diplosoma > Diplosoma virens. The sequence goes on from OY796895.1 coordinate 40,369,853, forward strand.
TCCACTATGGACCAGATCTTTGGCCTTCAGCAAGTTCTTGAGAATTGTGCCAAAGAGATATATAAATGCTTTGTAGACCTTGAAAAAACCATATGGTTGTGTTCCAAGAGACAAGCTGTGGATAGTACTGCTGGAGTATGACGTGGAGGTCAGCTATTAGCTGCTATCAAATCATTGTACAAACAGTCAGAAGTCTGTGTTCATTTCAATGGCATGAAAACAAAAGTTTTTTAATTTCAGTGTTGGACTACAACAGGGCTGTGTTCTTTCTTCTCTTCTGTTCATTATATATGTGGACAAGGTAGACAGAGACAGTTCCTCCAGTAGTGGTGTCACATTTGAGAAGTGTAATATTTGGCATTTGCTGTTTGCAGATGGCCTTGCATTGCTAAGCTTAAACAAAAGTGATCTTCATTTTGCACTTGATCGGTTTTCTGATGCATGCTTGGATGTTGGAATGAAAATTAGTACAGCAAAAATGAAAATTAGTACAGCTAAAACTGAGAAGTGAGAATTGTGTGCAAAAGCAAAGCTTTCTGTTTTCAAATCAGTTTTTGTTTTCTAAAACTGTCCCAGCAATATACCGAGTGTTTAGTAATTTCTGTGACTTTTTGGATACTGGTCTTTAAAACCCATATTCCTTGCTTATTTCTTAAGGCATTTTAATAAAATTTTAAACTAATCTGTTAAATTAATCCCAATTTTCATAATTAATTGTGTAGTCACCCTTGGCCTTGATGATGTGCTCTAGCAGCCTCTGAAGGTGTGGCAGACATCGACAATGTACCTCTTGTTGAGGTTGGCCCAGTTCTCGGTGATGCAAGCCTTCAGCTCTTTGATGTTCTGCAACCAAGTTTTACACACACTACTCTCCACTTGCCACCACACACTGTAGTCCAGGGAAATAAGGTCTGGGCTCTGAGGAGGCCACATTAACTTGGGCCAAAAGTCAATTTATTTTTGTGGAAGGCTGCGTCTTGTTGGTCGTGTGGGCAGGGGCCTGTCCTGCTAGAAAACAAATTTCTTCTTGCCAGCCACCTTCCTCATCCAGGAAATTATGGTCGAGGTCATGACATCGATGTACCTGTTGGTGTTCAGTGGCATGTGTTTTGTTGAGGAAATGTAACTGACGTGGTGCTCCATGTTGTCACCAAAGTCTATGTACTGGTTATTGCAGCAGTTATGGACCAAGTTGACTGTTGACACTAGATCTGGTGCAAAGCATTCCAGATTTTCACATTATTCGACATGATGCAGTAGTTTTATAATTTCACCTTTTATTACACTTTAACTTGTAATGGATGCGAAAACCGACGTTGTTAACTTCTTTAAAATCAATTTTTATTATAATGAAATTGGAATTTAGCACTCAATTGTCAAAACAAAAGAATTTTGAAAATGTTAAGGACTGCTTCGTTTTTCTAGGTTTTGTCCTGGCAGATCCAGAAGAACTTCCTGGTTGCAGGATGGCATATATTTATATTTTATCTCTATATTCATCTTCCTTACTTACAAAAAAGCGACAGAGGTGTTAATACATAGAGTAAGCATTTATCCTGACCTGCTTCTGGAGATGCCAAGATATTGCTGTTTGCTTGAAATTTAATAGGGATATGACTGAAATTTAGAACTGTTTGCCAAAACCACCAAGCAAGGGAAGTACCATAAAGTGTCTTTCCCAAGGACAGAACAAAATGGCATGAGTAGGTTTTGAACTGAGACTATGTTGATCACAATCCTGGCACTCTAAGCACTTGACCACGCTGCTGACAAGTTTTAGTTTCATTCCTTATTTTACATTTTTTTGAGTTTTCAGTATTCTATTTTGTATTTTATGTTTAGATATAGTCTGTCAGGCTTTAAATTATTAAAATTTTTTTGGTTTATTTAGTAAGTTCTAATTCAAATTATTTTGCTTGGATATTTTTATCAAGCACTTTTTTGAAGAACTGATAGCTCCAGCTACAGATTTAAAAAAAGATTCACTTTTTGCTGTTTCTTGAAATTTTTATAAGTGCGACTTAATCAAGGTTGTGGAGTCAGAGTCAGGAGTCAGAGGCACTGGAGTTATACATTTTTGGGTGGAATTGGAGTTGGAGTCATTTCATTAGAATTGCTGGAGTCAGAGTTGGGAGGCAGAGTTGTTTTTTCAAATGTTGTGGAGTCGGAGTCAAGAGTCAGAGTCAGTTTTGCAGATGTTCTGGAGTCAGAGTTGTGATTTGGAGTCGTTTTTTTAAATGTTCTGGAGTTGGAGTTGGAGTTGGAAAAAATTTCTGCAACTCCACAACCCTGGTTGCAAACAAACACCAATTGTCACCTTCATCGAATATGCTAATGGTGTGCTTTTAAAGCATCAAAAAGGCATCCTAAATCATTGGAGAGAATACTTTTGTGAGGTCTAAATCCAGTAACGATTCAAATTTGTAAACATCCAAGGAACAAGTTGGTGAAGAAATATATCTAATCAAAGCTGAGGTGAGCACAGCAATCAAATTTTTTGAAAGCTGGCAAAGCCTCTGGTGAAGATGATATTCGACCCAAAATGTTAAAAACTGTGAACAACTTTGATGTTTATTGGCTAACTTGTGTATGCCAAGTAGCTTGGAATTGGAGAGGTACTGAAGCAATGGCAGACCAGCGTGTTAATACCTATTTACAAAAAAGGAGACAAGAAGAAATGCATTAACTACAGGGGCATTTTTTTGTTAAGTCTTCCTGGTATGGTCTATGCAAAATGCCTTGAAAAGAGATACCGTGCAATAGTCAAAACTCAACTTCAGGATGCACAATGCAGATTTTGTCCTGGCAGATCCACCATGGACCAGATCTTTGTCTTTCACAAGTTCTTGAGAAATTGTGGAAATATGCCAAAAAGGTGTACGCATGTTTTTCAGACCTTGATAAAGCATATGATTGTGTTCCACGAGACAAGCTGTGGGTAGTACTGCTGGAGTATGATGTGGAGGTCAGCTATTAGCTGCTCTCAAATCATTCAGAAGTCTGTGTTCGTGCCAATGGCATAGAAGCAAAATCTTTTAGTGTCAGTGTTTGACTATGACAGGGCTGCGTTCTTTCTTCTCTTCTGTTCATTATATACATGGACAGGATAGACAGACACAATTCTCCTAATAATGGTGTCATATTTGGAGAGTGTAATGTTTGGTGCCTGCTGTTTGTATTGTTAAGCTCAAATGAAAGTGACCTCCATTATGCACTAGATCAGTTTTCTGGTGTATGCTTGGATGCGGAATATGAAAATCAGTACAGCTAAAACTGAGATAATGTGCATATTAAGTAGGGTGGAGTGAAAAAAATTTTTTTTTCAAATCAAAAAAACTAGGTTTATTAAAGTAGGTGATTAGGTCTAAAAACACCTTCCAAAGTTGTTTTAGGGTTCTGCCACTTACACCCAGGTGGCTAAACGCCCACAAAAGTTTTGTGCTCCCCCAAATTTATAAATCTTATAAAAAATCTAAAAAATCTCATAACCTAATTTATTTATAAAAATCTCATAACTTAAAATGCTCAGAAGAACCATGTTTATATCTGCTCCAATACAACTTTTTCTTCTAACTACTTCACACAAACCACAAATTGGCAAAAATGATGTTTTAAACTTTTACCTATAATGTAAATCAGCTTGTTTATTTACTTTGTATTTTATATATACATCATTGCTTTTGTAGTCCTTAGTTGGTCTTGATTAATTACTGTATGGCCCAGATGGTAGGTGCTTTCTCGCAGCCTGGGCCGTGAGTAAGTCTGTTTATTGATGTTGAAGATGGCAGACCAAAACCAAACCTACCAAAACGAAATGGTATCCACCCATTCCGATGTTCAGTGTGGGTCTGCTAGTCGGCAAACGTCCTTTCAGGATGGGGCAATTCCAGGATAAAACTGCCTTTTTCAGGGCACAATACCAACAAGTTTTGAAGACCTACTATTCTTCAGCTGAACATCAAAGACCTCAATGCAAGCAAGATGAACGTTCTTCATCACCTTGCTATGCAGTCTGAGGTACTCAATATCCTACTGCAGGAGACCCATTGCGCTGATGCAGAGAAGTTGGTACTACCAAACTACCAACTAGCTGGGTCTTCTTTAAGCAGGAACCATGGCCTTGCCACCTTTCTCCACGAGCGACTGAGATACACACTTTTGGACCAATCTCCTCTGACATCAAAGATTGAGTGCTGTGTGTGGATGTTGATGGTTATAAAATAGTCAACATCTACAAACCACTGCCAATGCAATTGTGAACCCTGGATCTGCCTGTGTTTCCTCACCCTTGTCTTTACGCTGGCGATTTTAACTGTCATCATGCTGACTGGGGTTATGATGACAACAGTCTGAACAGTGAGTGCTTGGCTGCCTGGGCAAGTATTAATTGTCTTGCCCTCTTATATAATGCCAAGGACGCTGCCAGTTTCATTCTGGCCACTGGAACACTGGCACCAATCCAGATCTAGCTTTTGCTAGCGTAGGTCCAAACAGTCGCTTACCAGTTAGACGTGTCCTTGACAAGTTCCCCAGGTCACAACATCAACCTTTGCTTATTACACCATCAAGGTTTGCTATGGCAGTGCCAAGCATGCCTGTTAAGTGATGGAACTTCCGCAAGGCCAAATGGAATCACTACTTTGATGAATAAATTCACAGGCTTTGTTGCTGCCTGATTCACTTGATGTGGATGTGGCTTACCAGGACTTTTGTAACACCATTAAGAAAGCAGCCAAAAAGACTATCTCATGCGGGTATCAAAATAACTATATTCTGTGTTGGAATGCAGAGTGTGAATCCCTCTATAAAACCTTTCTGCAGTCTCCTCAGAGAGATGACTCAAGTTTGGCTGCTACAGCTCTGCTTGCCAAGCTTGACAGAAAGCAGAGGAATCGATGGTCTAAGGCAGTTTGAAGCATTGACTTCTCACACTCTAGTCAAAAAGCGTGGCGTATTTTGAACAACCTTACTGGTAGGTCATGACACTCTCCTCATCACTGTCCCATTTCAGCCAATGCTATTGCATCTCAGCTGGTTAGAAATGGGAAATACGAGACTGTTGATCGCAAGTCATCTCGACTTGTCTCTCAAAAAATGTCTGACCTTTGGAGGGCCACAACACCAGACACAGTAAATATCTCTGACAAATTTTCACAGAGAGAATTTACTGCTGCCCTTCAACATTTAAAACCAGATAAAGCTCCAGGACCTGATTTCATCTGCTCAGAGCTTATACTCATTGCTGGAGCTGCTTTGAAGTCCTGGTTACGTGACTTCCTTTCTTCCTGTTTGCACCGACTCAAGATTCCCAAGATCTGGAGAAGAGTGCTTGTAATAGCGATCCCAAAATCAATGAAGCCCATGAGGGACCCAAAGAGCTATCAACTGATATCTCTGCTCTGTGTCCCAACAAGATCTTCGAGAGGCTTATCTACGCCCGCGTTGAGCCATTAATCGATCCACTGCTCCCCTAAAGAGCAGGCTGGGTTCCGACACAAAAAGTCAATCGTAGATCAAGTTGTTCTGCTAACCCAGAACATCGAGGATTCTTTTGAGGCTAAAAAGAATGCCAGTGCTGTATTTGTCGATCTGACAACTGCTTATGACACTGTCTGGCACTGTGGCCTTACCTGCAAGCTGCTGAGACTTCTTCTGGATAAGCACATGGTTAGAATGATTATGGAGCTTGTCCAAAATCAAAGTTTCACCCTTACCATCAGTGACAGCAAGCAAAGCAGGCTGCGCTGTCTTAAAAACAGCGTTCCTCAGGGATCAGTCTTGGCTCCCCTCCTATTTAACATCTATATGTACGATCTTCCTTCCATGATTTCCATAAAGTTTGCTTATGCTGATGATTTAGCATTGTTGCATTCTTCTGGAAACTGGAAGGACTTGGAATGGATTTTAAGCCAAAACAGTCTACACTTTTAGCGTATCTCCAGACTTGGAGGTTGAAGCTCAGTCACACTAAGACGGTGACAACAGTCTTTCACTTAAATAATCGAGAGGCCAAATGTGAGCTAAAGGTCTACAACAACAATAGACTTTTACTGTTCTGTCCAACCCCTACTTATCTTGGGGTAAAACTTTACAGATCGCTCACGTTTTGTCAACATTTAGTGGCATTGTGCAAAAAACAAAAGAGATGTTTTAAAAAGATTGCTTTATGAAAGAAATTGCCGAACAAGAGCTGCAGCTGTCATTGTTGCAAAAGAACTATATGAATGTTGGATCCACTGTAATGTTTATTGCATAAGTGTAGATGACATGGTGTTTAAGATTTTAACTCTTGTCAAAGATTTTCAACAGATTGAATCTCAGCCAAAAAAAGGGAAAAAAGGATTCAACACCAGTGCGACATTTAATTATAATATGACAGAATTTTTACATGATATTTAAGAATTTTTTGATATTTTTTGTAATGACCAGAAACAGCGACAAAAACTTGAAGAAATTAATAAATTGAAAATGAATAAAGATGACTTTGCATTTTATGAAGATCAAATAGGTCTTAGAAAAAGAAAATGTTTGGATGTTGTTGAAGCAATCAATCAGTCTGATATTAATTTTCTTCAAAAAATGTCTTAAAAACAAGCTAATTCTAATAATACAGTTTCAACAAGCTCAGCAAATATTGATATTGTACTTCGTTTTGCATCTGATACAAGTACTAGTGAAAATTCAGAAAGATCAGTATTATTTGATTCAGTATTAACTTGCTCTTCAAAATCTATTTTGCAGCAGAATCGAGTTATGTTAAAAGAACTTGCAATGGTTTGTGAGCGATATGAAGTGTCTGATAGAGCTGGTGCAGCTATAGCTTTGGCTACATTAAAAGCTTTTGGAATTGTTACTGAAGAGGATAAAAGATATGTAGTGGATAGAAGTAAGTTGCAAAGAGAAAGGCAAAAATGCAGAGATAAAATTAAAAACAAAGAGCAAGAATTATTTGAATTAGTGGATTCTATTTTTGTAGATGGAAGGAAAGATGCAACAATGACAATGTTTGAAGTAAATGATAATTATCATTGCCAAACAGTCATTGAAAAACATTACATAATTGTAGGAGAGCCTAATGGTTTTTATCTCTCACATGTAATGCGAGATGATGGGACTGGTTATAAAATAGCAACATCAGCTTATTCTGCAATCAAAGATACAGCTCTGGAATAAAAACTGAAGATTGTTAGATCAGATGAAACTGCTGTAATGACTGGCGAAAGCAAAAAGGATTTATTGCATCATTAAAAACTTTAATAGGAAGACCATTGCAATGGGTTATATGCTTGCTCCATTTAAATGAGCTTCCTCCTAGACATGTTTTTCAAAACTTAGATGGCATAACTTGTGGACCAGACTCTTTTTCAGGACCTATTGGTAAGCAGTTGAATGATGCTATTTCTGAGTGGAAAGTAGTGAAGTTCAGATCTATCCCAAATCCAAAATTTCCTGTTATTGCAAACTCTTTGGTGGATGATTTTAGCAGTGATCAATTTTATGCTTACAGGATTTGCTCTGCCGTCATGTTGGGATCAGTTGATGCTAATCTTGAGTTTCTTGAAGTAGGAGGGTTAAGCTATTCATGCTGGTTAACACTTGGATGTTGTATTCTTTGATTTTATGTTGCCCAAGAAAAGTTGACATCCAATTTAAGCACTTTGGCAGAATTTTTAATTAAAGTTTACTTTCCTGGTTGGTTTCAAATCAAATTCAACAAGATTACTAATAAACCAAAGAATTATTGAATGACCAAACCATGAACAAAGATATTGAAATAGTTAATATCTCAATATCCATACACAAGTAATGGGATTTCCAAACAAAATTATTCAGGAAATTGCTGTAGCAGTTTTGAAACGAAATGCTTATTTTGCTCACCATGAAAATATATTATTTGTGATGCTGGCTGATAATGATCACAATTCTTGCAGTCAACAAAATACTTAACATCAGAGTATATAAGAAATATTTGGATAATGTTGATCATGATGAAGAAGTAGATGTAAGAAAATTTATAATACCCAAAATCAATACTAATGCAAAAACTTGTTATTCCTTGTAAAGCTTGAGTTTAAAAGACATGCTTGAACCGCCAACTTATTGAATAAAGAAATTGAGGCTTTTCAACAACATAAAACTCAACCTGGAACATCCTTGCCACAATCAAACTGTGAAAGGCATATAAAACTGATTTCTGAAGCTTCAGCAGCTGTTGCAGGATTCAAAAATAAAGATGGACTTATCAGAGAGAAATACAATCAAAACTTTTAACCCCAAAAAGCAATTTAATGCCTAAAAAACTTAAAAATTAGTAAATTGGGCAACATTTTGTTATTCTACATAGTGTGTAACTATTGTTGAGTAAATAGTGTTGGCAGCATTTTTGTCAATTTTTCTTGCTTTAAAGACTGCTAGATTAAAATGCTAAGTGAAAATTTCTTTATTTGTGCAAGTAGTTAAGAAATGATTTTAGTTAAAATATGAATTTTACAACAGTTTCTTAATAATAAATAATCTTTTTTAATAATTTTGATCAAAAACACCATTTTTGCTAATTTGTGGCTTGTGTGAAGTAATTAGAAAAAAAAGTTATATTGGAGCAGATATAAACTTGGGTCTTCTGAGCATTTTAAGCCCAAAACCAACTTTCTAGCTTTTCATAGTTATAAGATTTTCATAAATTTGGGGGAGCGCAAAACTTTTGGGGGTGTTTAGCCACCTGGGTGTAAGTGGCAGAACCCCAAAACAACTTTGGAAAGTGTTTTTAGACCTAACCACCTACTTTAATAAACCTAGTTTTTTGATTTGACAAAAAAATTTTTTTTCACTTTCTGCTAATATCAAGGCATCCTGTCCAGTGTTCTTTCCAAACAAATACAGTAACACCCCAATAGATGGAGAAGGTTAAGTAGAGTAATACTTGGGAATCACATTCTTGAGTGACAGTAGACAGGATGACAAACTGGACACCCATATTTGAAAAGCAAGTGCAGTAATGAGCCTACCAATTGGTAGTACTGAAACAGGAGTTATGTACAAAACCAAAGCTTTATGTTTTCAGATTAGTTTTGTTCTTATCCTCCCCTAAGGTAATGAGTTCTGGGTAATAACCAAAAAAGTGAGATCTCAAGTACAGGTGGCCAAATGTTTTTTTGTTTTTTTTTGCAAAAGTCAGAGGTTTATCTATACTTGACAAGATAAAAAGCACTAACATTTGTCAATTTCTCAACATCAAACAGCTGCTACACCACCAAAAAATTAAAAGATTGCAACTGTGCTGGTATAGCCATGTGACACAAATATCCAATGAACAAACAACAAATCAGCTAATAGGTGCTCTTCCTAGTGGCAAAAGACCTAAAGGGCAACCAGAACTTGCTGGCTACACTATGCTGAAGACCTAGCTTGGTCTTGTCTCACAATTCCACCAACAGAATCACCACTAGTTGGAAAAGATCAGGATGCTTGGAGATCCCAACTCAAGCTGTTGCCCCTGCAACCACAAAAGGACAAGCAGACAAAGGAAATAGACTAAAACTAATTTACTGTTTTGCCTGAAAATGCTGATGACTATTTGTATGTACATTTTTAAAGAACATGATACAGGCCTCCCAATCCTTTTTAAAAATAGATTTCTGGCTTAAATAAAAAATCAAAGAATGGACATCAAACTTTCATGCCCTGAAATCTGTGTATAGCCAAACTTAAGGTGCACCAGTATTTTGTCATGCCCTATGTTTGTTCTTATCAATGAATGTCATCCTACATGACATTCATTGATAAGAACAAACATTACTAAATTACATAGGTACATAAGTTAAAAACTTGAAGCTACAATTCTCTGCAAAGTACAAAATAATAGGGAAATAAATAACTAGGATAAAAATTCAATTAAAACTAAATGTAAAAAAAATAATTACTTGTCATTTCTGAAATCTTCTAAATAACATTTCAGTCTTGCAAAAAGAAGTGGAATAGCTACATCATTAGAAAATGACTGTGAAACTGATGAATCTAGTTGTGTGCTCTTATCATTTACACTTTGGTCAACTTCAACATTGATTAATAATGGATCATGCATGGAGTCATCTTTAGTTCCAACAAATGGACTAGGTCCAAAATTTTCTTGTTTTGAAAAGCCTAAAAAACTTTGCAATTTGAAAATTTAAAGCTATGAAAATAAATAAATCTTTACTAAAACCTGCATTAAGGAATAATATAATTAAAAAACATTGGCAGTAAAATCTTTGGAGTCTATATTTGGAAATGAATAATTCTATAGGGTATTCTATAAAGTGTGCCAAATTTGAAATTTTTTTAAAGAAAATAAATATTAACGCAAATGGTGCATATAGCATACTTATAAAAAGTAAGTTTTCCCACTTATGTATGAAACACAATGTCCATCATATGTCCACCTGCACTGAGTCTGCATGCATCTACCATAAAACCTCTAATCGAGTGCCACCCTGTATTTTCAAAAATCGCCGTAAGCAATTTACTAACCCAGATTTCCCTGCAGTTACTATTGCTTCTTCAGAGATCCATTTTTTCTTGTTTTTTTTTTTTTATTCCATGCTAATGCTGATGCTGAAAGAGGAATGATTTCGGGTTAGTTTCACCGCAAAAAGAAATCGCTTACAGTGACTTCTTGAAGAGACAGGGTGGTGCTAAATTAGAGGTTTTACGGTATGTGCTTTTCAAAATTATTGATAACTTTTTCACAAATCTGTGAATTGATATCTCCAATCACACACTTGATTTCAGCTTGGAGTTGAAGAATCGTACATGGTTTGTTTGCCTACACCTTGGATTTCATATACCCCAACAACAAGAAATCATAAAGGTTAAGATACAAGATCTTGGTGGCTGTTCTTTATCACCATGCAAAGATATCACCCGTTTCAGAAATTTTTCATGGAGTAATGCAAGCATTTCAAATGAGGTGTGGCGGGTTTTTCCGTCCTGCTGATACTACAGGGTGTTCAATATTTAGCATTACAACTTCAAATAACTGTATTTGAAGTTGGAGTAACGTACAATTGGAGTAACACAGGTGACATATTATTACAGAATGAATATAAATTCAGTACAAATACAATTTATTCAATATGCTTTCCATTCGAATCAATTACAAGCTGACGACACCTCGAAAATGACCTGCAAGAGTAATGAATCATGTCCTGGGGCATTTTTAACCATTTCTTCCGTAGTTTCATCTTCAGTGCCTCCAAACTTTTATGATGTGCTGCTGAGACCTTGCTCTTGAAGTACCCCCAGATACCAAAATTGAGAGGATTCAAATCGGGTGATGAAGGAGGCCATTCCTCTTTGGAAATGAAGTTGGGAACATTGGCTGATATAGTCACTCCTGCGTCTTTTTAGCTCCGTGTGATGGTGCCAAATCTAGTTGAAACATCCTAGGATGTTTTTTAAAGTGTTCTTTTGCCCAGGGCAACAATGAACCAACAAGTATGTCATTTTGGTAATTCTCTTGGTTCAGTTTGATGCCTTGTTCTACAAAAACCAAAGGACTTTTTACAGATTTGGTAATGGCCCCCCCAGACCATCACTGATGCTATCCCTTGAACCCAAGTGACTCTTTGAGGTCCTACCTCCCCATCACATGACCAAACACGATCATTCTGGGGATTCACATGGTGTTGAACGTCGAATTTCTTTTCGTCGCTGAAAACAAGGTTAGAAAGTGTGCCTGCCTCAAGGCAGGAGAGGAGAATTTCTGGCTCTGGCAAGGTGTTTCCCCACAGTTTTGGCCGATAATGCCGTTTTTTTGGCTGCTTTCTCACGTGTTTGAATGGGGACATCTTCAGATCTCTACGAGAACCGTAAACATGGTCCATATGAAACATTTGCCTCCTTTGCTGTTTTTCAGATGGATCTCTTCAGATTTGTTTGGACTCTCTTTGCCATTTTTCGGATGGATCTCTTCAAATTTCTCCAGACTCTCTTTGCCGTTTTCCAGATGGATCTTTTCGGATTTCTCCAAACTATTTCTCTGGACTTCCTTATTAATTTTGAAGTGCTAACACTTCTAGGATGGCCTTGTCCTGGTTGATTTTGCATATTCCCACTTTTTTTATACCTTTTAAGAGTCCTCCAGACCAGCATTCTGTTCACTTTCAGGTCCTTGCAAATTTCTTTCTGAGGCTTTCCTGCCTTAAAAAGCTCAACAATTGCAATTTGTTTACCTAAACCTACAGCCATAGTTAAATTTAAATACCTGAAAGAATAAAGATTTATTAGAAAGTGTCAAAAGTTAAGTTACATTGAAAAACTATAGAAAAAATTCAATCTAAAATGAACTGTAATGCTAAATATTAAACACCCTGTAGAAGCTGTCAATCTCCAATTCTTGCCACAATTGAGTGGATATTGTGTCTTGACACTATTCTCCATTAACAATAATGTCTGATCACTTCACCTGCCAGAAAACCACTCCACCCATTCTCAATGGATGCAGTTCACACTCTGGCATTATTTAAGGGTTTTCATTTCCCCAAATTGAGTTTTGCATGGCTTGCATTGCACATTATGCATTTTGGTAAAATGTCTTAACAATAAGAACTCATTGCACAGTTGAAAACTGTTCCATGACACAATATTCTAAGCAACAATTATTAAGCAAGTACCAATATTTTACAAATCCAATTTTACATAAAGTATTCTGCAAATTAAAACAAAAAAGAAATAATTGGAGTGAAGACACTTTGCAAAAATGATAAAAGTATGCCTTCAATCTTTAACACACAAAATGTTTGCTGAATTCAAATTCAATGCACTTTATAGAACACTTTATAGTATAAAAAATAATGCCAATATGCTTCAAAACATAGTTTACTGAGAATGTTTTGGAATTGTAACTCATCCCATCATCAACTGCAATAAACTAATTAATTAATTGTAAAATTGAATATTTTAATTTGAGTAATTTATGACATAACAGAGTAAAATATTACTAAATTATGCATATTAAATATAACAGAGTTATCTGGGCATATAGAAAACAATGTCCTTTAAAAACTAAATTGAAACAACAGCAATTAGGCATACACAAAACAAAGTGATTTACAAAATTTGAAATAATAAAATAGCAAGTTTAAACATTTACTGCATAGTAATATTGTCATAGTAAAATAAAAAGAGCACTACATGTTAAATAAATACAGTGGAATTAATTGTTTGGTAATATTCATAGATGACTAAATTTTTGGATGTATAAAGATTCTTTTATCAAACAGTTTGCACCAGTGATTCAAAAAACCCAAATACTACAATTATTAAAGATTATTTTATTCATTTGATTGTCTACTTGGTGTTTTTTACATCAGCTTTCTTGGAGAATTAATGTTGTGGTTGTTGAGTCTCGTGATCAGATTTCTGCCAGTTTCTCCAGTACACAAAGCTCCACAATCACATTTTAATTAATAGATGACATTAAAGTGCTGCAGAGATTAAGTTGTTTGTCTTTATATGGGAATAATTCCTTCAATTTATAAGTTGTGTTTATTAAATATAGTTGTATGTTTATGTCAAATTTTTGCAAAAGAATTTATTGTTTTAAAAAGTTGATTAGAAATTTCTCAAACATAATATAATTTAATCTAAACAGTTTTAATGGTTGATCAAATGTATATGATTGTGGAGTAGAATTATTTTTAGATAGACTTATGATTAAAAATCATTTAATTATTCTATTAATGAAAGATTTTGGATAAATATTATGTAGTAGACTTTGAAAAAGATTTTGAATTTCTTTTCCTTGTTTATATAGTTGTGGTAAATATTGTGAGACCTATTTAATAAAGTTAAAAAACTATTCTATTGAAAAGAAAATCCAGTGTGAGTTGATTTTTATATACAAAAATATCAATGTCCTTTTTGGCCTGATAAATTAAAGTGTCTAGAAATGGTAAAGCATTGTTTTCTTTCAATTCTCTCATGAATGCACTATTATTATGAAAGGAGTTAAAAACCTCAAATACTCTATGTTTTTGTGATGCTCAAATGACAAAAAACAAATCATCAACATAAGTTTAAAGAACATTTTTACAAATTTTCTTCTTGCCACAAATATATGAGGCTATCGATTATGTCAGTAAATGGCTAATATGAGATATTTTAAATAAACTATGGCTATCTCTTAGATATCATATGCCTGGCAGCATTGGCTGAGCAGGATTTACATCACTTGTTACTTGCTGTATGCCTATGTCACACTATGTCACACTTTATTCATTTTAATTTTAATTATAAAAAAATTAAATTCATTTTGACATCTTTTTCAAAATAATTGATATGTTTAATGAGTTAAACCAATAACTTTGTGCATTGATGTTGATTTAAGTTTGATCTAACATTGTGGTATAAATTTTGAAACTCAGTTTATACATTTAGAATATTCAACTTTTGCAGAAAAATAGCAAAATCTAAACCTATACTATGTAATTTCTTTTCAAATTTTTTGTGACTGGTAAATTCCACCATGGTAAATTCCACCCTGGTATATTCCACCATAGATAAATTTCATCACAGTATATTCTACCACAGGGTTTTTTTTGGGTTAGCGGTTAGGGTTAGAGAAATAAATATACTTGTCAACTACTGCACTCTGTACTTGGCAACTTATAGCATCATACATCAACAACAATCAAGAAATAAAATAAATAATCAACATGGTGTGATATCGTAGTGGAATATACCATGGTGAATTTTACTATGGTGGAATATACTTAGAAGCAAATTTTCTAGAACTGTTTTAGCCTCAGTTTCATTATGGTTCTGTATGAACCCAGGAGAACCCACTGTGACATATGTGTAACATAAACTTTAAGCGCTTTTAACTCTTAAAATTTTAATTTTTTTGAATGAAAACAATTGGCAACACCTAATGTGATCCATATGCAATAATTCTAAACTGATTTTTATTGGTTTTTAAAAGTCATATGACTACAGTTCTCTTTCAAAAATTATTGGATTCATGGTTTCAGCTACAATGAAAATTATCAAATTTGTAGCTGAAAGCATGAAATTTTCAAAAGTGTTTGATCAGAGTCTGTAGCAGTTGTCAATATTCCTAAAAAATACTTTTTTTTGTTATCTTGTTTTACTGTGTCAAATAAAGTTAAAAAAATTTTACGATTTTGCTGCTAAAACATACAGAAAGGCCCAGTGTGACATATATGTCACATACCCAAAACAATTAAAATGAGCCCCAACACAATTTTTAAAATAAGTTTTAAAGTATAGAAGGTAAAAATTACTCAATTACGTGAAAATTATCTTTTTTCTACAATTGCTTAATAGCATGGGTTTTCTGGGATTAAAGCAAAAAATTTGGAAAAGTTAACTAAATTCAGTATGAAAGTAAAGCCAATACACTTTGAAACATAGTTTAATGAGTATGTTTCAAAATTGTAACTCATTCCATCATCAACACATTAAACTAATTAATAAATTGTAAATTTAAATATTTAAATTTGAATAATTTATGACGTAACTAAGTAAGATATTGTCAAATACACATATTAAATAAAAGAATTATCTGGGCATATGGAAAATTATGTCCTTAAAAATTAAATTGATATACCGTATATCTTGGCATATAAGATGACCATCAGATAAGACAAGGTACAAAATTATATCAGTTTTTGGCATATTTCAGCATAGAAGGCGATCGTCAGATAAGACCAGGTACAAAATTATATCGGTTTTATATACCATAAAGACTTTTATATCGGTTGTATAAGACGACTTGTTCGGTTGAATAAGACGTTTTTTGACTTTAAGGGTCGTCTTATACGCCGAGATATACAGTAACAGCAATTTGAGCATTAGTGAAATAAAGCTATTTAAGAAAACTTGAAATAATAAAACAGCATTTTTTAAAGCATTTATGGTACAGGAGTATTGTCAAAGCAAAATAAAATATTAATAATTACAATTTCTTAAATATTTAAAAAGTTTTTTTGCTGGGACAAAATTTCAAAATATATATTAAAACCAAAGGCTTCATTTGAAACTCAAACGTTTCATCTAGCTCTCTTAAAGAGGTCTTGCTAGAATGAACTGAAAAACTGAATGTACCATTTGAAAATTTAAAGACTTGTTCTGATTGATTGAAAATTAAGATTAATAATGGTTATCATATTAAAGTAGAACCACATTCTTTAGCATAAAATTTTTGGTAAAAAAATAAAATTGTACAAGTTTTATGTTAAAATTTGAAACTAAAAAGAAAAATTTTTACACTTATACTAACAATTAATGTTTATAAACAAACTCTTTCTGTCTACATAATTTTAGGTTCACACAGAGTAATAAAAATTAATTCTGAGATAGAAAAATGGAAGTCAGATCTTGTTTTAGAACGAATAGAAAATTGGTTGTACTTGTAGTGAGGCACACATTTTTGGTTGCATAACAAATGATTTCCAATCAATGAGTCACCATGTGGTTTAGCATTAGCTGATTTACCTTGGCATTCTGCTTGTTTTTGTTCTTGATCAGTTCTGTTCTGAATGGACTTGGGCACATGCTGATGGATTCTGTCCTGCAAACATCAGGATGTTTGACCCATGTGCTGACTATTGCAGTGGCACACAAATTCATATACAACATTACATTGTTGAAAAGTGAGAAGAATATCCCTATGTATTGCTGGTAAAACTAGTCTGGTAGAAAGTGCTTATGGTTGGACTGCTCCAAAACAATTAGTGATAAATAATTTTGTCTTTCTATTAAATTTCAAGGAAATTTCACCAATCCATAGTAATTTTAAATAAAAAAAATATTTTTTGGAGCCTTCTTTAGTGTTTGCTAAGAAATGTAAAAGTTCTTTGGAAATTCTGGAATCAATAAGGAATTTTGGATAAGCATTTTCTACAAAGATAGAGTGAATATTGTTTAGTTCATGTTTCGGGAGAGATTTGAGCAAATTTTTAAGGCAGACTCAATGTGTTAATGTATTAATAAGATTTGTTTTACATTTGTTTTGGTCCAAACAAATCTAAATGATCACATTGACCCGTAAAAGGAGGCTTTTTATAGACTTAAGTGATGAATTTATTATTAGATTTGGTAACAAGTACATCCAAAAAAGACAGAAAATTATTAGTTTCAGTTTCATTAGTAAATCTTAAGGAAGGGTGAAGCAAGTTTACTCTTTCGCTCTGGGTATTTTTTTGGTACCGAATAAGACAAAAATTTTCTCTTAAGTTTATTAATTAGTTCTGATTGTATTTTTTTAAGGAGCAATTCAAAGTTTATATCATCTAAAAGCTTGTTTCTTTGTGATTAAAATGATATAATTAATGATTAAAATAATTAAAAATATAATTAGTAATTAAAATGATTCTATTTGAAAAAGGTTAATAACGGTGTAAGAGTGTTTGAAAGTGGTTAAAGGTTGTTATTATTATATTTTGTTAATCATAATATTTGAGTAAATTGTAATTTGTAATGATGGCCAGTCAGGAGCTTGAAGAAAGTATGAAACTTGATGTGGTGACTAAAAAACAGGATAAGTATGAACAATTATTTTTTAAAAATGAACAAGATATTACTGGTACTTCTTTTACGGGTAAAACTACAAGAAGTGATCAACAAAAAAAACTGGTGGAACTGTCAACACTAATTGCTTCAATCAAAAATGAAATTGAAAGACTGGAAAAGGCAATAGAAAAGCAAGACTTGGATGACCTGGAACAGTAAGGACAATCGAATTGTTTCATTTTACATGAGAACAATCTCAATCACAGGATAAGTAATAGAGAAACAGAAAAGTATGTAATTTCTACAATTAATTCTTGTTTAGATCTACCATTTACTATTAGCGAGAAGGATATAGATATTTGTCACCCCCTACCTTCTAAATCTTCAAAAAAAACAATAATTATTAAATTTGTTTGCCGGTCTGTTTGAAACAGTTTAAATACCACAAAAAAGAACCTGAAGAAAAGTGAAGGATTAAAGCTCGATCACAGGATAAGTAATGGATAAGGATAAGCTGACAAGATAAGCTTTTTCTCTTCAATTGGATTATGTGACTTTTAGAGCTGCATGAAAGCAAACAGAATTTTGTTGTGATTACTTGCGAGAGCGAAAATATTTGAATACGATGATTGATTTTCTTCAAATAACTCGTTCATTTTTTATCTTTTCGAAAAACTTTTTTTCCCAATGTAAAATTTAGATCTCTAGTTTCTGCTAGCAACTAAGCCAGTTAAAATATTTTGCCACACGGTGATGCAAGAGGAAAAAAACGACAATTTCTGAAAAAAACTAGGGTCAATACTTTTATTTATTACTAACTCATTTTTCATTCAATTTTTATAAATTTTATACCGTTTTAATCACAAAGAAACAGGCTTTGAGATGATATAAAACTTTAATTGCTTTTTTAACAAAAGCGGAAATATTTAATAAACTTAGAGTACTTTTTTTTTCTTGTTTTTTTTTAAACAAAAGAGCCTGCTTTTTCAGAAAAACGCCAAAAAACCACCCCATACAGAAAGAGTTAAGTTATATTTTTGTGTATTTATTTTTTATATTGTATTGTGTATTTATTTGTGTTTTATAATTAATTGGTGTGCATCTTAAACTATACTTTTTTAATGCTAAATAAACCTACTTGCAATTCTTGTTACAAAACAATTAGAAAGAATTTTACTCCTATTACATGTACAAAATGCTCAGCACTTTTTGATAAAATAAGTGCTAAAAAAATTAATAACCAAGCACTGACTTCTTACAATTTTTATTGTGGTTGTGTAATAGACTCAGCCTTTCTAATAAAACTAAAGACAATAACAGTAACAAAAAATTACAGAAATTTGATGTAAATAAATTAAATTCATTATTTGATTTTTTTAACTCTGAAAATACAAATCATACCCATTTAATTGACCCAGGTAATAATTACAATTTTCATGAGCAATATCTTGAAATTCAATCTACACAATCATTAATTTTTGATGAGAATGCTTACAAAACTTTTTTTATTATTTCTCTCAATATTACATCACTTTCTAATTCTTTAAATTTTAGTAAATTAGAAGCATTTGTGCACAATCTAAATCCCAAACCAGACATTATTGCTGTCACTGAAACTTGGGTTCATAATAATTTACCTGGACCATATTGTAATCTTAATGATTATGTTTTCATATCAAATAGAAGAAAAATTCCTATAAAAGGTGGTGGAGTTGGTTTCTATGTCAAACATTGCCATAAATTTACTGTTATTGATAAAATGACAAAAATGCATGAAAAAGCATTTGAATTAATTTTTATAAAGATTGAATTACTTGTGCTGTGTGTTGTGGTAATGTTTATAGATCCCCATCGAATGACAATTATTCAAATAAGATTTTTCTAGATAATCTTGAGGAATGTTTTCAAAATGGTAGAGAAATCCTTAAATAAATGTATTATTACTGGAGATTTAAACTATGATTTACTAAATCTAGAAAATACACAGGTTAGAAACTTTGTGGAACTGATGCATAAAAATTATTATTTTCCTGTCATTAATAAACCCACTCGCTTTAGTGATAACAGTGCAACTGTAATAGATCATATTTGAACCAACCTTTATTCTTATCAAATAAAATCAGGTGCTATACTTGACCCACTATCTGACCATTTACCAGTGTTTTTTATGTATATTAGGTTGAGGAATATGTTTGAAGCGTTTTTATCAAAGATTTTTATTTAAACAAAAATGAAAAGTTATGGCTATAAATTAATAAATTATGTATTCTCTGTTGCTGTTTATGACCTCCTCCCACCTCTCGACCAATTTGTCGATGCCATTCTGCCAAAAATCCCTGGATCTGGTATCAAAGAATTTGTTGAGCCAGTTTTTAAAGTCCTCTTCATTGTCGAAGATAATGCCCCTCATATGGTTTGACAAAGAACAGAAAAGATAGTAATCCATGGGTGCAAGGTCCAGAGAATACTGTGGATGCTGAAGGACCTCCCATTCGAGCTCTTGGAGTGAAGCTTTGATGACTTGTGCAACATGAGGCCTGGCATTGTTGTGAAGAAGTATGGTTTGGCCTTGTCGATGGGGTCTTTTCAGTCAAATAGCCTCATTTACATGATGTAGCTGGGCTATGTAAAGGTCCTTGTTGACTGTGGCATTCCTTTCAAGCTTTTCCCAGTGGAACATACCCTCCCAGTCTCACCAAACGCAGATCATGGTCTTCCTTGGATAGAGGTCAGGCTTAACTCTCGACTTTGGCATATCTCCAGGAGCCACCCATTTCTTTCTTTGCTTCATATTTATATATAGGCACCATTTCTCATCTCCTGTGACAATTCGGTACAAAAAGCACTGTTTGTGATCACATGTTGCTCGATGGCAAGCAAGATGTTGAGAAGCAATTTGAAGGCAATTTTCTTTGTTGTTTTTGCTAAGCTTATGAGGCACCCAGACTCTCAATTTTTCGGCAAATCCTATTGAATGAAGATGATTGAGAATTGTTTTTTGATTGCAGTTTGTTTTTTCAGCCAATTCATGATTTGTTTGGTGACTTTCCTTCTTCAAAAGTGCTTTGAGATAGTCTTCTTCAAATTCAGAAGGTCTTCTGCTGTGGGGTGTTTTATTGATGTCAAAATTGCCATTTTTGAACTTCGCAAACCATTTTCTTGCCATAGATTCACCTATGACACCTTCCCCATATACCATGCAAATGTCCTGGGCTGCTTCAGCAGCTTTTTAACCTCGATGAAAAGCAAAGAATAGCAGGTGTTGAAAATGTTGCTTTTTACCAAGGATATTTCATATGTAAACCTCACAAATAATAAAATCTCAAAATATTCAAAAAGACAATCAGCACAGTTTTTTACAGTAGAAAGAGCTCTATCAAATAAATATATACATTTTGTCAAGTAGTAAAAAATCATTGTAAAATAAAAGAAAATATAAAAACGCTACAAACATATTCCTCAACCCAATAGATTTCACAAAACATGGTCTTTCTAAGCCAAAACAAAAAAGGTTTTTTACTCCTCAAAATCTCACAAAATTCAATGAAATGTTACAATATTGATATTACCCCTATACTTGCTGAAGATAATACTAATTGTGCATATGAATTACTTATGAGCAACTACAAGAAAGCTTTTAATCAATGTTTTCTCTTAACACAACAACATTGTAAAACCAAAAATAATCAACCATGGTTTGATAAAGATCTATATTTACTTATAGATAATAAAAACAAACTTTTTAAAAAATATTTGAAAAAAGAATGTTTTTAACAAAGCTAATTTAAACAAAATAAGAAATTCTTATAATCGAGCACTACAAGAAAAAAAACAAAGATATATGGCACAAACTTTTATAAAAATCAAAAATGATATGAGACAAACTTGGAAAAATATAAACAGACAATTAGGCAAAGTAAAAATATCATCATGTGCTTCTCTATCAATCAATAACATTACCATTGACAATCCAAAACAGATCACTAATCACTATTAACACTACTTTGTTAATATTGCTAGCAAATTAGTATCAAATTTACCCAAATTACCCCATAACTTTCAAACATATTTACCTAGTCCAACATTGAACTCACTTTATTTTCAGACCACAACTTTATTTGAAATAAAAAAAATTAGTGAATAACATTTAACCCAAAAACAGTTTTGGCACAGATGAAGTACCTTCAAGCATATTAAAAACCACTCCTGATAATGTGCTGTTTGGCTTGACACATGTGTTTAATCATTCTTTGATAAATGGTAATTTCATTTTGGGCTTTAAAACTGCAAAAGCTGTACCAATTCATGAAACAGGCAATGTAACTAATGTAAGTAATTATTGCCCTATTAGTTTACTATGTTCAATGTCTAAAATACTTGAAAAATTAGTGTATAATCAAATAATCTCATTTCTAAATAAGCAAAATTTTGCTTTCAGTAATTTGGCTTTTGAAAAAATTACTCAACTCTTCATGTGATTTCTTTATTAACTGAAAATATTACTGATGCTTTTGAAAAAAACAACAGGTACTTAATATATTTCTTGACTTATCTAAAGCATTTGACACCATAGATCATAAAATTTTATTGGCAAAATTGTGGCATTATAGAATTAGAAGAGTAGCAAATAAGTGGTTTGATAGTTATCTTAACAACAGAAAGTAATTGTTTGAGGTAAATGGCATTTCCTCTGATACAAAAATAATAGAATTCAGTGTACCCCTCTTCTTCTTCTTCTTTCGGCCTTTCCCTTCAGTCAGGAGTGGCCACAAAGTATCATCATTCTCCAAACCTTTCTGTCTTCAACATCCCTCTCCTTTGCACCAACTTCCCCTATCTTCTTTAATTACATCTAAAAATCTTCTCTTTGGTCTCCCCCTTCTCCTTTTTTTGGTAACTGCATTTCCATCATCTTTCTTCCTGCATACTCTTAGTCTCTCCTCAAGACATGTCCATACCACCTCAGCCTGCCCTCTTTCATCTTCATTCCTAAGCGTTCTACCTTAACAGTACTCCTGATGTACTCATTTCTAATCTTGTCTTTTCTCGTCACTCCCATAGCAAACCTCAGCATTTTCATCTCTGTGACTTCCATCTCTTCCACTTGTTTCTTTGTGATTGCTACTGTCTCAAGTCCATACACCATTGCTGGTCTTACCACTGAACTCCACACTTTTCCTTTTACTCTAGCTGGTAAACTCCTGTCGCAGATTACTCCCAATACTCTTCTCCATCCATTCCATCCTGCCTGTACTCTCTTCTTTACCTCCCTCTCACAATTACCATTTTCTTGCACTGTTGATCCCAAATACTTAAATTCCTTTACTCTTGGCACTTTTGTATCCTCCATCTTTACTGTTTTGTTGTCATTTCCTCCATTTATGCACAGATATTCAGTCTTTGACCTACTTACTTTCATTTCTCTTCTTTCCAATGCATATTTTCAGGATTCTAATCTCCGCTCCACTTCTTCCCTGGTCTCTTCGCAAATCACAATATCATCAGCAAACAGCATCGTCCATGGTGGTTCTCTCCTTACTTCATTCATTAGCCTGTCCATCATCACTGCAAAAAGGAATGGACTTAATGCTGATCCCTGGTGTAGTCCAACCTTAACCTTGAAACTTTCTGTAGTTCCTACTGTACACCTCATCACTGTTTCGCTTCCCTCATACATATCATGTACTAGTTGTACATACTTTTCCACTATTCCTGATTTTCTCATGCAGTACCACAGCTCTTCCCATGGAACCCTGTTGTAAGCTTTCTCTAGGTCCATGAATACACAACGTAGCTCTCTTTGATCTTCCCTGTACTTTTCCATCAGCATTCTTAAGGCAAGCATGGCATCAGTGGTTCCCTTTCCTGGCATAAATCCACATTTTGACCCAAGACCCAATATGAACCATAGGCATAACCCAAGGTTCAATATTGGGTATTTTACTCTTCTCTATTTATGTAAATGACCTTAATAGAAGTTTAACCTCTGGTAATTGTATCATGTATGCAGATGAAACTAATGTGTTCTTAAAAAATAAATGCTATGAAGAACTTTACAAAATTGCAAACCAAAAGTTGATAAATATTGATAATTGGCTTTTAGCGAATCGGTTAATTTTGAATACAGATAAAACACATTATATGATATTTCGCACAGCTAAAACAAAGCCTCCTTCAAATAACTTAACCCTCTCAATCAGAAATAATTTTGTTTCTCAGCAATCAAAAACAAGGTTTTTGGGAATAATTTTTCAAGAACATTTAAGCTGGAAACCACTCATGGAGTTTATACTAAAAAAACTCTGCATCACTTATGGTACTATTAAGAAAATTTGACAAAAACATACTATTACTACTGTAGAACTCCTTGATAATTAGTCACATAAGTTGTACAATGGTAATAAAACCACAGTTCAAAAAATTTGTGCTCAATGATTTGAAGATCAGAGCAAAATTATCAAATTAAGTATAAACACTACAGATAAAATTTATTTATTAAAATTTGCAACAGTCTGTTTCACTGTAAAAACGGCTCATAAGGCGATTATCTGAAATTAAAAGCAAAAACAAAAATAAATACAATAACCAAAATAAATAACCTGGAATAAATACTAATAGAATAAAAACAGGAAATTATACAAATTTCTTACAACTTAGAAAACTATAAACAGCTATACCATATACAAATAAAATAATAATAGGTGCAACTGTGCAAACATAACAGGATTTTTAGTCATTGACAAGTGACGCAATTTATACTAACAATCATATTTTTGAAATTTTTGAAAATCGCATTTTAGAAAACACCCCAGGACCTGATACTGAACATATTACAAAGAAAATTATAAAGTTCTTTCAGCAAAACAGTTTGAAAATTTACTATTGATGCTAACATTGTACAAGCAAATTTTCTTGACGTCACATTTAATTTGCAATCTGATAAATATTGGCCATACCGGAAACTAAACAACCACCTGCTCTATATTCATTTAAGATCGAACCACCCTCCCTCTATCAAAAAGTAACTACCATCAATGCTGGCTGAACAATTATCATAACTTTCCTGCAACAAGCACATGTTTAACAATGCAACTGTTGTTTATCAAGAAGCAATGCAGAAAAGCAGATAACCACAACGAATTAAAGTGCCAGCATTCAAACAGTCCTACCATACTGGCCAAAACAAAAAAAAAGAAAATGGAAAATTTTATGGTTCAACCCTCCTTTCAGTGAACATGTTAAAACTAATATTGGAAGAACTTTTCTTAATTTACTCAAAAAGCACTTTCCCTCCAGCCATTGCCTCTACAAAATCTGCAACAAAAACACTGTGAAGATCAGCTACAGTTGTATGCCAAACATGGCAGCAATTCTATCAAGGTACAACAACACCATCTTAGCACCAAAAAACACCAATGTGCATCCTCCTTGCAACTGCTGATGTAGGGCGAAATGTCCTCTAAATGGCGATTGTCACAAGAAAGCTATTGTTTATAAAGCTAGCATATCAACAAATAGCAACAATCCTCCCAAATTGTACTATGGATGCTGCAAAACGAAATTTAAATCCCGTTTTTACAACCATCGCCAGACTTTTAAAACAAGCAAAAAAGATATACCACCAAGCTATTGAAAACCTTCTGGGAAGCCATAGACAATGGGAGAGAACCTCAAGTTGAATGGAGCATTTCGGCCAGATCTAGTACCTATCAACTCAGTGCCGCCAGGTGAAATCTCTGCCTCAATAAAAAGCTAGCCATTCTCCTGGCAGACCCACCTAGCACACATAACGAAAGAACAGAACTCACCAGCAAGTGTCGCCATAAAAATAAATTTAAACTAAAAAACTTCTCATAATCTTCACCAGGCATCGAATCCAGTTTTTTATCATTTACAACTTTTTTCATTTTTGATTAGTCACAATTTCCGTAAATTTATACTGCGTCACTTGTCAATGACTAAAAATCCTCTTACGTTTGCACAGTTGCACCTATTATTATTTTGTTTCTTTATAGTATAGCTGTTTATAGTTTTCTAAGTTGTATGAAATTTGTATAATTTCCTGTTTTTATTCTATTAGTATTTATTCCAGGTTATTTATTTTGGTTATTGTATTTATTTTTGTTTTTGCTTTTAATTTCAGATAATCATCTTATGAGCCATTTTTACGGTGAAACAGATTGTTGCAAATTTTAATAAATAAATTTTAACTGTAGTGTTTATACTTAATTTGATAATTTTGCTCTGATCTTCAAATTATTGAGCACTGTCAAAAGTGAATTGTCAGCACTGTCCTTGTATATACAGGGTGTCCATGAATTAAGGCAACAAACGTTTTGGCCTCTACTGAAAATACAAAAAATTAAAACAAGCATTGCTACTCATGACTTAATAGGATAAAGAATAGGCTTTCAAATGATAAATACTTTATTCAATATAACTTCCTTTGTTCTTGACTACATCCTTCAATCTGTCTGGAAACGAGTCATACGCAGCACGTAGTGTTTCTTGAGGTATAGCTTCCCACTCTTTCATCAGTTTGGCCTTCAGGGACTCCAAGGTTTGATGAGGAGTGGAGCACACTCTTTTCTCCAAGATGGACCAGATGGAGTAGTCCAATGGGTTTAGATCTGGGCTTCGCGCTGGCCAATCTTCCTTACTTATGAATGAGGAGATTTTCCTCAGAATCCATGATTGGGTAAATTTTAAACCATGAGAGGGCGCCGAATTCTGTTGAAGAGTCCACAGTTCGTCTTTGAAGTGTTGCTCAGCCCAGGGGAGCAGACAACCCTCCAGAATGTCTGTGATGTACTGCTCAGAGTTCAATTTCACTTTCATTGGAAAAGGAGTGAAGATCTCCCAGTTACGATCACTGCTGCCCACACCATCACAGACTGCGGATTTTGGCATCTGGTGAAAATTCTTCCTTCAGTCGTGGATAAGGATGCCCAAACTCTATCATTTTTCTGGTTAACAGCTTGCTGGATGTTGAATTTCTTCTCATCAGTGAAGACCAAATTGGGCAGCATACCTTCTGCAATATCCTGCAAAAGTTTCTTGCATTTTTCAGCCCTCATGGCCACATGACCATCTGAGAGTTCTTTTCGATGCAACATCTTAAAGGGTTTAACTCCTAAATCTTCCCTCAACAGTTGGTGCATGATGGATTTGCCTACACCAGCTGCAGCAGCCAAGTTCCTGCAACTTTGGCAAGAGTTGCATTGCAGCTTCTCCCTGGTACAAACAGTCTGTTTTCAGCCTCGGCCTTCCCGATCTAGGGTAGTTCCAATCTCCTGAAACTTTTTGATGATCTTCCAGACAGTTGTGCGGTTCATTTTGAGCCGTTTAGCTATTTCACTATTACTTTCTCCACTTTTGTGGAGTTTTATCACAATGTTATGATCAATAGACATGGAAATAATTATTTTAGAAAACTTTGCTATATCTGAAATGAAAGAACAAAGTTTTAGCTTTAAAATGGTGTATTAGTTGTTTGAGAAAAAATGAATTTAAATGCACTAATTTAACGGAGAAAGTTGGTTGCTTTAATTCATGGACACCCTTGTATATATATATATATAAATTTTAATTCAAGCTCTAACTTTGTTATCAAGCACTTTAGAAGAACTAATTTTTCCAACATTGTTATATACGAGGTCTGTTCAAAAAGTATCCGACTTTTTTGTATAAAGCACACAACACAATAAATTTTGCAAGTTTTATTCAATCTCCTTCAAAATATTCCCCTTGGTGGTTCACACACTTATCCCAGCGCTTCTGCCACTTCTCAAAACACTTCATAAACTCCTCCCCTGGAATGCTCTGAAGCTCCTCCGTCGCTTTTTTCATAATGTCTTCTCTTGACTGAAATCGTTTCCCTTTCAGAGTTGTTTTTAGCTTAGGGAACAGCCAGAAATCACACGGTGCTAAGTCGGGAGAGTAAGGAGCCTGTCTAATAAGTGGCATGCTGTTTTTGGCTAGAAAAGCTTGGACCACATGTGCAGAATGAGCGGGAGCATTGTCGTGGTGAAGCTGAAAATTCTTTGCTGCCCACATGTTTGGCCGCTTTCTTCGCACAGCATCACGAAGGCGACGTAGAATCTCCAGGTAGTACTCTTTGTTGATTGTTTGACCTTCTGGTGCGTATTCATGATGCACGATGCCACGGGAATCAAAAAAACAGGTCAGCATAACTTTCACATTGCTGCGGACTTGCCGAGCTTTTTTTGGGCATGGTGATTCCGGATGCTTCCATTGTGATGATTGAAACTTGGTTTCTGGGTCATAACCATAAACCCAGGTCTCATCACCAGTGATGATTGTCTTGATAAATTCTGGGTCATGATTTGCAACATCCAGCATGTCCTCCGAAATTTCCTTCCGGAGTTCCTTCTGTTGCTCCGTCAGCAGCTTGGGGACAAATTTAGCCGACATTCTCCGCAGGTTCAAATCCTCAGTTAGGATTGAATGAACTGAGCCTGTGCTTATTCCCATTTCTGCAGCAATCTCTCGTACTGTTAAACGACGATCCTCCAACACTTTTTCACGAATTTGATCCATCGCCTCCTCGTTTCGGCTTGTGGATGGCCTTCCTGAGCGAGGATCACTTTCCACTGATGCACGGCCATCTTTAAAGCGTTTAAACCATTGCTTTATCTGAGTTGGGCTTAAGGCCTCATTTTCAAAAGCTTGTTGAATCTTTTGAATTGTTTCAACTTGAGTATCACCAAGTTTTTGACAAAACTTGATGCAATACCTCTGTTCGATGCGTTCTGTCATTGAAATGAAATTTTCTGAAAATCAAAAAACCGATGAACACGTACTACACACCTGCACTAAATGCTTTACACAGAGAGATACGAATGACGAATCGGCCTGAAACGCTTCACGATTACGCGTGAATGTGTGTGTGTGCAGCCACGCTTTGCACGGGCAGTTTGCTCATACCTTATTGGCGAGAGGGAAAAAGGTCAGATACTTTTTGAACAGACCTCGTATATATATACAAGGGACAGTGCTGACAAGGATATATAATATATACGAGGGTGAGTCAAAAAGTTCTCAGACAAATGCCACAAAATTTTTATTTTTTAAGTGATTACATTTATTTTTCAACATAAGCTCCATTATTGTCTATACACTTTTGTAATCTATGTTTCCACCTATAAATCCCTTTCTTGTAAAATTCTGGGGGCTGTCTCTGACACCAGGTAATCTCTTGTAAGGATCAAAATCAGGTACCTTTATAAAGATTCTTTTAGTTTCAAAAACAAAAAAAGTCAGAGGGAGCTAAATCCTGGCTATAAGGGTGTTTCCCATCAAAATTCAGGTAATAGGGCCCTAACAACTCTTAAAAAATGAGCAGGGGCATTGTCATGATGAAGCAAAATCTGACAAAATTTACCTTGATGTTTTTTGGCTAAAGATTTCTTAACTTCTTTAAAACGTTTTCATAATAGCTTGAGGTAACTGTTTTCTTACCTTCTAGGAAGTCTATCAAGACTCCTTCACAGCATCAAAAACGGTGGCTATGACCTTTTTAACAGACCTTTCTACTTTGAATTAAACAGGTCCTGGTGCTCCCTTCAGATCCCACTCTTTTGATTGAATTTTGTTTTTTGGATCAAATTGATATATCCACGTTTAATCTTTGGTGATGCAGCGCTTCAAAAAAAAATGGTTTAATTTGCTTCCATCTTTGTCAAAATTGCTAAGAAAGATCAGCCCTTTGATTCATTCAGTTGATTTTCCTGCAACACTTTTGGGACCCAACATGCTGAAAGCTTGCTCAAGCAAAGATCTTCAGTAAGAATTGAAAATGCAGATCCATGTGAGATTCCCACTGCATTGGCAATTTCATCGATAGTCACTCTTCTATCTTTTTCAACTAGATTCTGCACAGCCTGATGTTTTCTTGATTTTTTGAGGTGGAGGGTCTACCCTTTTTTGAATCATCTTCAAGTTTCTCGCTTCCCTCCTTGAAGCATTTAATCCAATCATAAAGGACTGCTCTACATGGTGCAGACTCACCATAAACCTGCTGTAAAGCTTCAATGATGTTAACAGGTTTACAATTAAGACTAGTCAAAAATTTAATGTTTGCTCTTATTGCAAAATTCGCCATTTTAAGGCACAAAAATACAAAATATTTCAAACACAATGAATTATAATGCTGCAAATAGATAGAATGATGAAACTTTTTAAGCTTTTTAGGGAAACCCTAAAAGTATGTTTGAACATGAAAAAAATTGTAAGATTTTGCACATTTTGAAAATATGGTATTTGTCTGAGAACTTTTTGACTCACCCTTGTATATTGATAATTCATTAAATTTCAGACCATAAATTTTTTTTTAACATTAATTTTATTTACCCCATCAAGCAGTTTCACCTACCTTGTCTCATCAGAAGACAACTAAAAATCTCAAAACAGATACTTTTTATGGTTTAATACTTTAACATAATAACCACTTTGATGTAATCATCATTGAGTAATTTTTCTGATGTGCCATGAGCACCAACCACAATAGATTTGCAAAAAAATTATATACAGTGTAATGGTTATTATGACATCATAACTTTTGTATGCACAGAAAAAAGCTCAATGATTTCAAGTCAGAGCACTTAAAATTAATTAAATTTCAGACCGCAAAATTTAATTTAGCATTAATTTTATTTTGCCCCAACAGACTGTTTTGCCTACCTAGGCTTGTCAAGAAGTGGTTAAAAAAATAAAAACAAAATAAATAAAAACACAGTTTAAATTATTTGTTTTGTTTTTCAGATTTTCAACTGCCTCCTTACAAGCCCAGGCAGGCAAAACACTCTGTTTGGGCAAATAAAATTAATGCCAAATTAAATTTTGTGGTCTGAAATTTAATTATATATATATATATATATATATATATAATATCTTAGATCCTAGGTTAAGTAGACATCATCTAAATATATGGAATAGGTGGACTCCATGATTTTGCATTATATTTACTAATAAATTATGTGTAGGTTAGAGAACTGCCCAATCATTATTATATTGAATTTATTATCAGTGAGAAAAAAGTGTTCAAAAATATACAGTAGTGTCGACATAAAATTGTCGACTTAATAATTCTGCAAAATTTTATTTTTATATTCTGGTTTAGGAAGACAGTAGCCTACAACCTTATATAAATGAAACATATATTCTGGTTTAGGAAGACAGCATTTAAATTTCTTCGTTGTGTCGACAGTAGTTTACAAAAAATAAAGACCTTATATAAATAAAACATTTTCATAGTTTTCTGAGCATAATTGTCGGAACGTTTGAACAATTAAAAAAAAAGGTATTGCAGTAATGATTTATCGTAACTTTAACGTTTCGAGTATAATACAGGGTGTTTCAAAAAGAATACGCCAAAGTCCTTACGTATTTATTCAGGTCTATAACACTGTAGTGAACTGAATCAATGATTATTTGATAGAGTAATTATCTAAGTTTGATTTCGTGTTAATTACACCGCTATGGATAATGATCCTTCTGGCGCCATTACATTGATGAGAGCACGTTTTTTTACACTTAAAATGGAGACTCCTCAGCAGAAGGCATTTTGTGTGCTTGATTGTGCCAAAACAAACGCCTTTGTTTCGGCAGCGTGGTCGAGTGGTTAAAGCACCATTTTTTAAATCTCATTGTACAAAAAAAAACACATGAAAAGTTTTTTATTTTATATTAAAACCATAGAAAGTTACAAATTAAAAAGTTCAGACAATGATAACATAGCACACACTAATATCGATCAGAAGTTTTACTGCTATACTCCTTGCTTAGTGCTAGTACAACAGAAGAAAAGATGGAACAAAGTGGGGCTAACTCTAAGTCAGTGTAAACAAACATGTTTCAAGACAGATGAATAACACATCGCAGTAGCAATAGCGTGGGATTTTGCAATAAGCTTTGTTATTTTATTTATTCTATTTTTATCTCTGTATTTATTCTCCTGACTCGCAGGAAAGCGCCTCCGGCAATATACATAGGGCAAGCAATTACCCCGACCTGCTTCGGGAAATGCCAAGATATTGCTGTCCGCTTGAAATTTTAATGGCTTTAATTTTAAACTGCTTGCCAAGACCATAAAACAGAGGAAAGTGTCGTAAAGTGTCTTTCCCAGGGACACAACCGAATTCCCCAAGTAAGCTTTGAACCAAGACCGTTTCGATTACGATCCCGAAGCCAAGGCTTCGGCAAAAAATTACCTTTG
Organism: Diplosoma virens; assembly: GCA_963680785.1. Classification (NCBI taxonomy): domain Eukaryota; kingdom Metazoa; phylum Chordata; class Ascidiacea; order Aplousobranchia; family Didemnidae; genus Diplosoma; species Diplosoma virens. The sequence continues at coordinate 40,401,600 of OY796895.1, forward strand.
CTTTCGGCACATCCTTACAAATAAGCATTACGAAAATATAGAAAACTGGGCAAAAGAACAACAAATTAAAATTACTGTCCGTGTAACTGATATAAACCAACTAAGATTGGTAAACAGATAAACACTTTTTTCATTGTACGCTGCAGTAGAAGAAAATACAAAACACAAATAGCCATCACAAAAACAAAACAACGGCGCTAAAAACAAATATAACTGTGTGATAGAGCCCTAAAAAAATACAAAAGAAATTTTTTCCAAATTAGCTAACTTGATTATTCTTTGCACTTTACCACGTCAATTTTCACAAGTAATTCTCCTGGCTGTTGAAAATTAGCGCAATGCGGTCGTAACAACAACCTGTCAATGTGATATTGGTCAAAATCGAATAGGTCTTTGTAATTTGGCACAGTAATATTGTCTTTATACTTTTGATCACATTCAGTAAAGTAGTGGCAGAGTCAGGAGTGATCCCTTCTCATCTTTCAATTCAGTTTCGACGTTGAAGCACTTTTTAACGTCAGGGCGATATACTGTAATTTGTTTGCCGCGCCAGATCATTAAAGACTTCGTTTCCCAATATCAAATGCAGGGCAAACAAGGTTTAAACCCTCAGTTAGATGGAGTTCTCGTTCTTGTGTGGATTCTGACTTTCCGTCTTCCTGCTTGATGTTGCCAACCTGTAAAATAGTAAGTTGTTATTTTGTAGTTCTTGAACAAACACCAAATGAAGAATTTATGTAAAGCGCAGCGTAACTTGCACAATATAATTTTTGATTCTATGCAAAGTGCAGCGCAACAAACGCAATGTGATGTAGAAATTTATGTAAAGCGCACTGTAGGCTATTATTAAACTATATTAAGCGCGGCACAACTGATTTTTAAACAATTAAAACATAATGTACATTTTTAATTTATAAGCGCAGCCTAATCGGTTTTCTAATCATCTAAATTGAAAAACAACTAAAGCAGATTGCGCTTTTGCAAAATAGGACTACATATAGCGCAGTGCAACAAAGCTCGGTTGATTTGTTTAATCTTTAACGCGCAGCGCAATAAAGAGAAAATAGTATTTTATTTCTTGTGCGCAGCGCAAAGTGCGCGACGCTCGCAGAAAAAGTATAAAAGCCCAGTGCAACTTCCGCAATTGCCCAAGTTGCGCTTTACCTTTGGGTATTTTACAACTACCAAAAAAAATAACATTCTTTTTTCAAAATAAGGACTAACAGCTCATTCATCTTCGGTATTATAATAATTTAATCGAAAGTGAAATGTTTAGTGACTCTTGTTTTTAAAATAACATATTTTAGGTAAAAGCAGGCTGTCAAGAAATACACTCTCCATCAAAAATTTAAAGCCAAATGAATAAATATCATGAAAATCTCATACTAATATCGTCAACGTGTGCAACGTTACTCTGTCTGCACCAACGACAAGCCACCTCAACGTGGTGGTGCAGTCCCCTTCCCTACACTGGGGAGGGTCGAAATGGCTTGTCAATTCCCCGAGGGTCTCATCCTCGGGCGATTCTCTTTTGGACAACTCTTCTCATTTTTTATCCCTGCTGTCCAATGCGCGGTCACATGTGGATAGCACTCTTAAACCCAATTGACCGCCCCCTACCCCTTCTATTTTCTTTCGGGCATCTCTTCCTCGTCCCTCCTTCCACCCCAAACCTCTTCATTACTCATCCCACTCACCGCTGATTCTTATCTCTATGCTTCTCCTTATCAGCGGTGACATTCACCCCAACCCTGGCCCCATAGACCCCTGCTCTGCTCCCGTAGAGTCACCTGGGGAAACAGATCGATACAATGTACCGGCTGTTCTCTCTGGGTGCACCTCTCCTGCTTTGGTCTATCTCTCGCTGACTTCAGCAAAATCTCCCCGGGACACTCTTGGACTTGCCCAATGTGCCCATCCTCTTCTCAGCTCCTCCCCTCCCTCCCTAACTCTAATCCCGTATCTTCATTCTTTTCTGTATCTCCATCCTCTCACACTCCAAACCCCCACCTCCACTCACAAACAACCACAAAACTATATCTTCAAAAACTAAACCCTCCTCCAAAACAACCTTGAATAAACCCACCTATCTTCCTAATCACCCCCAACTAATTTATACTTACCCTCCCTCAGCATTGACTACTCCTTCTCCTCCAACCCAACATACCACCTCTCCTCTCACACAATCCTCTTTTCATCCTTCCTCTCCCTCTAGAAACAACCTCCGAATCCTACAGTGGAATGCTAATGGGATTCGCCCGCGTCGTACTGAACTCCTACACTTTCTCTCTCATAATCAGTACGATCTCATCTTCATACAAGAGTCACACCTCTCCTCTGACTCCACCTTCCGTATACCCGGCTACAAAACCCTCCAAAAGAACCGTTTTATGACGAGGAGAGGAACCACCAACTCTACGGGAAACCTAGGAGGAGGTGTATTGATACTTGTCAAAAACGGTCTATCTTACACTTCACTCTCTACACAATCACTCTCCTCCCTCGACCCCAGCTCCGATTATTTAGCTATCGCAGTTAAAATAAAAGGAGCCGCTCCCATACATCTTTTCAACGTCTATGTCCCTCCTATCCGCTCCTCTTCCTCCGACTCTCGCCCAAAATCCTTCTCACCCTTTCTCCTACCACTTACATCTTTGGCGACTTTAACAGCCATCATTCATCCTGGGACTCCCACTCACCGGAAGACCATTCAGGCAAAGATCTGTTTGATTGGCTCCTCTCTTCTGATCTTTTACCTCTTAATAACCCCGAACACCACACCCTACTACACCGTGCCACCGGAAACCGCTCTTCCCCTGATCTTTCCCTAGTTCCTGCCCGAATAGCCTCTAAATGCACATGGCAGACCCTTCTGGATTTCGGCTCAGATCATCTTCCTATCTCCATCACTATTCCCACTTCCCCTATAATTAACTCTTTCCACCGCCCCCCCTCATTTAACTATAATAAAGCTCGCTGGGATGATTACCTTATTTATATTGATACCCACTGCCCTACTCCCTCTAACTTTACAACACTTTCTCTTTCTGAAGCCACCCACACCTTTACCAAACTCCTCAATGATGCTGCCACTTCTTCCATTCCTTTCGGCAGCATCAATCGCCCTGCTAAAGCCTGGTGGTCTCCTGAAGTCGCAGATGCCGTCGCAAAACGCCAAAAGGCATTTGCAAAGACACACTGTTCCAAGAAGACCGCCAGCACTATATCGCTACTTCCAGATATACCTCCACTGTGATTTCTAAGGCTAAAGCCAAGTCATGGCAGAACACTTGCTCTAGCCTTTCTCCTAAAACCCGTCCCAGCGAAGTCTTTTCTCTACTTCGCTCCATCTCTGGCTCCCCCTCCCCAACTACTTCTGACCTTCCCAATTTCTCAAATTGCCATACCCCTGTAGATTGTGCCAACCATCTCTCCTCACATCTACAGTCTCATTTCTCTACCCAAACCCCAAAACCTTTTCGAAGCACCGAGAAAGCCCAAACGAAGCAAATCAGAACTGCACACTGCAACACCCTGCATTCCACTTTCTGTTCACCATTCTCCTCAATTGAACTCTCTACAGCTATCTCTCAACTCTCAACCTCAACCTCCTCCGGCCCTGATCAAATTACCTACCCTCTTCTATCCCACCTACCACAATCTGCGTTAAACTTTCTTCTATACATCTTCAACCTTTCTTGGTCAACACACACCTTCCCGTCTGCTTGGAAGCAATCAACAATCATCCCCATTCTCAAACCCGGAAAACCCTCTGACTCACCTTCTTCATATAGACCCATTTCTCTCACTTCATGTACCTCCAAACTCTTCGAAAGAATGGTTTTAGGACGACTAACCTATTTTCTCGAACAACAAGACATTCTCTCACCCGTGCAAGCTGGTTTTAGACCTGGTAGATCGACTGTAGACCAGGTTCTCCTTCTCTCACAGTCAATCGCAGATTCCTTCCACCAATCTAAGCCAGGCGCACGTACAGTCCTTGCCACTGTGGATTTTGCGAAAGCTTTTGACTCAGTTTGGCACTCTGCCCTACTCTCTAAACTCCTCTCATTAAATCTTCCTCTTTGCTTTGTCGAATGGATACGATCCTACCTCTCAGATCGCCGTTCGAAAGTCCGTATCTGTAATTCATACAGTCGTCCTTTTCGTCTCCGAAGAGGAGTTCCCCAAGGTTCGATTCTAGGACCAGTTCTCTTCTCTTTATACATCAATGACCTTCCCACTTTCCTTCCTGCATCTGTTAAGACCTCTCTCTATGCAGATGACCTAGCCATCTGGGCCTCCTCTCCGAGTGTTGAGTGTGCAACCGCTGTAGTACAAGCTGCCCTCAACAGACTGGTGGAATGGTCCTCAAAATGGCGCCTTCCACTCAACCCCCTCAAATGTGAAACATCCTTCTTCAGCTTAGACCCCTACCAATCACGTATACAACCATCTCTGCACATTCTTAACACCCCTCTCAAATTCAACCCTCGTCCAACCTTTCTCGGTGTAACCTTCGACCGCACTCTCTCTTTCGAATATCACGTCTTATCCTTACAGAAAAAGTTTCACAGCCGATTCCGTGCTTTCCGCTCCATTGCCTCTGCCTCCTGGGGTCCATCAAAAGAATCCTTGTGTACTCTATACAAAGCCTTTATTCGCCCCATCCTCACCTATGCTTCCCCAGGCTGGTTTCCCTTATCATCTCCTACACACATCACCTCCGTGGAGAGGATGCATAGATCTTCCTGTAGAGTCGGCAGCATGGTCGAGTGGTTAAAGCACCGGACTGATGATCAGCATGGTCTAGGTTCAAAACCCACTTACGCCATTCTGTTGTGTCCTTGGGAAAGACACTTTACGGCACTTTCCCCTGCTTGGTGGTCTTGACAAGCAGTACTAAATTGCAGTAATATCTCTACTAACTTACTAGCGGACAGCAATATCTTGGCATCTCCGGAAGCAGGTCGGGGTAATTGCTTACCCTATGTATAGCGCCTCCGTCGCTTTCCTGCGAGTCAGGAGGATAAATATAGAGATTAAAATAAAAAATAAAAATAAAAAATAAAGTAATCACAGGTTGTCTATCGTCCACTCCCATTCCTCTACTTCATATAGAAGCACTTCTACCTCCACTACGAGTCACCCTCACTCACCAATCCCTCTCCTTCTTTGAACGAGCCCTCCGTCTACCTCCCACCTTTCCCATAGCCTCTCTTGCGAACTCTAACCCCCGTACACGTCTCAAGAAGAGCGCATGGAGATCCTTCTCCAGATCACATAACCTTACCCCTAACCTACATCTTACCCGTGAACCACTAATCCTCTGCCCTCCTAAACTCCCCTGGTCTGCCCCATCTAATTACACAATCTCACTCCACCTCTCATCCCCATGCTCTCGCAAAGACTCCCCCTCCCTTCGCAACACTGCAGCTACCTCCCATCTTTCCACTCTATCTTACAGCGATATCTCTGCCTGGACTGACGGTTCGGTACCTGGCGGGCTGGGACAGGGTGGTGCAGGGATACACATCAAATGTACAAAGTGTGTCACTGCTACCTCGCTCTCCTTCTCGACTGGTCTCTGGGCTACCAGTTATAGTGCTGAAACCTTCGCTCTCCTACATGCTCTTGAGTGGTGTATCTCTCACTCCAAGACATGTAACTTCAAATCTATCACCTTCTTTTCCGACTCTTTATCTGTCCTATCAACTCTCTCTACCCCCTTACCATATTTAACCCTCAAATCCTTATCCAATACTCAATCTCTTCTTAACTCTCTATCTCAATCCGAGGTTGTCCATCTACAATGGATACCTGGTCACTTTTCCCTCCCAGGTAACGACTTAGCTGACTCTCTAGCTAAAGCCGGTGCCTCTCTAGATCCCTCCAGTACATCAGTGTCCCTCGCACCCCTTATCTCCTCCCAACGACTATCCCTCTACACCAGTTGGAGACGCAGTGTCCAATCTGGTTTCTTTCAACATCAAATCCCTTCAGTATCTCCCGAGGAGCTTACTCTCCCTCGCTCCGCTCGCTGTGCTCTCTCCCGTCTACGCTGCAACGGGCACAACACTCTCCTCAACTCTTATCTCCACAGGGTTGGTCGAGCCGAGACTCCTTCATGCAGCAACTGTGGTTCTGAATCACAGGATCTCTCACATCTCGTGCTCGACTGCCCTGTACTAGACCCCCTGCGTCGGGCCATTTTCGGCCACACCCCTTCTCTTCTGGACCTCTGGTCCCGTCCGTGGGGAGTCGCCCGACTATTGGGATTCCGCGGAATTGATCCGCGCCCACATCCCTAGGAATGAGTCGGGTAAAACCACCACCACCACCACGTTACTCTGTAGACCTTTATCGACAATTTGTCATGATAAGGTACTAAATTCCTGTGCTGTTACGATTTAAAGATTCGTATTTGCAGTGGGGTAAAAACAATATTTCAAAACTTTAATGCCACTCTCTTTTTTTTTGCAGAATTGAAAATTATATTTTGAGTTTTTCCATATGTTACATCATCAAGTGCTTCTAACAATACTTAAAGGTTAAAAACTTTTAGAAGTGGAAAAGGTCAGAATATTGCATTAAGTAATGAGGGCTTCAGTCATCGTGAAATAGCCAAAAGAATTGAGAGAAGCAGAGCTCGTAATGACAATTGTTTTGCGAATTCTTGATAAATACAATGCAAGAGACCCAGAAGGACGGCAAAAAAATTTCTGCCCACAGAAAGTAAAAAAAATTGGCATTGCTCAAACGTCTGTTAGTGCCTCAATTTCGATTGTAAGAAAGCTTTTCCAGAATAAGAAAAAATTCGAAAAAGTAAACAGTTTCAAATAAGTCAACTTTATTCCAAAATTAGCCGCATGAAGAATGTGCTAATTTTTGTCACAATTAATTTTCATTATATCAATCACAATTAAAAATACCTAATGAAATGCATATAAAAGCTATCGCACCATGGGTTCAGTCTCTAACAGTTACTAATCTTTTAACAAGATAAATACCCTGGTCATAGAAAACACAGAAAATTAAACCTCTTCTCTTAAAAGATCGTTTCTTAAAAGATCTCTTAAACAATCTTAAAAGATTAACTCTCTCTTAAAAGATCGTTTGGGAAACAGGCCCATCAATATTAACAAAAAAATAATAAAAAAATCGTGAAATAACTTGTAAAAATTTAAGACTGAGTTGGAAAAATTTTTCGGCGGTTTAACTTTAAGAAAATCTTTGCAGGACTGGCAAACGAAATCTGTCGTGCTTTTAAGTAATAAAACCAAACAAATACCGACACCTAGTGATGTCATTCAAGACTACCAATTAATGTGCAAAGATACATTCGCTAAATAATTTTTAAAAGTCAAGACAGAGTTGTTGCCGTTATGCTTACCAGCTTACACGTAGGAATTGGAGCCTCTTAAACTCGGGAAAAGTAAGATTTCAAGAAAAATAAAGAATAATGAATGCAATTTCACTATAGATACACCACAAAAATTTAAGTTCTTAATAAAGATGAATAGCAACACCTACAGTAGCAAATAAGAAAACATTCGGTTTTTGAATTACATGTGGAAGATATATAAAGTCTAGAGTTAGACGAAAAGATAAAGCTAGTTTACTTCAAAGAAATTTTAATACAAATTAAATCAGCAAGTGAAACAGGCAGTTTCATGTTTGCTTCGGGAAAACAACATATTAAAAATTGACCAAAAAAAAAACGAAAAAGCAATAAAAATTGGCTTTCGTTGACCAGAAGTTCAAAGAAAGAAAAGGTTTACGTTAGTAAAAACAAATGGGAAGACCTAGCGAAAAAACATCTGCTTTTTCAAGGAAAGCTGTATAAAGTCCACTTCAAAAGATAGGGCTGGTTTTACTTCCAAAAAATTGTAAATCATTTTATTTGGCTGTTCATCTTCGTATTTATCTGCTTCGCTTGTATTAACAATATTTCAAAAACGTTTTTAGCGTATTATTTTTATTGCAATAAAAATATTTTCCATTACCTCTGCTATAAAAAAAGAATATCACAGTGGCTTTAAAGTTTTGATCATAGTTTTTTTATTGTAATACGGAGCAATTGTATTGCTCAATTTTTAATAAAACCTTTTATAAAAGTAATTTCGATTGTCACCTACTGCAACGAAAATCAATAAATTAATTTTGTTACAAGTACACAGAGAAGTCGTTTTTCTATTGGCTTTACAGTTGCGGTGGAGAGTGTATATTATTTTTAAACACTTACTTGATTGAGAACTTGAGGGTTGTAAAAAGGAAGAAGTGGAATTTTTCTTTTCAACTTCTGCAATAAAAAAAAGCGTAAAGTCATCACGAAAAAATACTAAGTTCAGGAATTACAGTCATAATCGGTGCAGTAACAAAGTGATGACCTTTTTTGGTCTTCAAGAAAATTTTTTGGCATGCATTCTACTTTCCATAGAAAATAATTTCCAAATATCCTGTTTAAATCATTAACGTATTTTTTTTAGTCTTCACTTACACGTTAAGAAATGTTTTTTCAGGTACACGTTAAGGAATTTGAGGAATTCTTCACTTAAACGTTAAGCAAAAGAATCTAATATTTTTGGGGAGGTGGAGAATTTAGTTAAAAATTTTTATACAAAATCCAAATTGCAAATTTAAAGACAACAGCAACGCAAAACAATAGCCTTCAACAAACAAACTTTACGGATATCACGTACAAGGCGGCAGTACAGTCAACACTTAGAACATTTGTCCAATTTGTAAAATTTCGAATTTACAATAAAAACATTTTTTCTGTAATTTTGGAATTGAAAAAAAAATCCTCTTTACAAAAAAATAAAAAAGAAGACATTTAGTGACCCTTGTTCAAGAAGCAAGCAAATAATTGACTATACATCGCGACTCTACACTAGTAGACGTCTAACTTGTACAACAGTCCACTAAAAACAATTCGACGTAGATAAAATGCAGAACAAATCTTAGTATTCAAACTTGAAACTTTGTACGACGGCCACGGCCAAATTAAAATCGTTTAGTCCAATAAACCTTTTTCCAGTCACCTAGTGGACGCGGCAACTGTTGCTAACCATTCCAAGCTTTGGCTTTAGGTAGTTTTTTTTAGCAGCCAAGTCACAAGGCGGATAGCAGATTTTGATGATTTAAATTTGAGTTGAGATTTTAAAATTAGTTTAAATTTTACAATCTGTTTGCTATGTAATGAAAACTAAGTTTTTTCAATTATAAGGCTAGACTTTGCATGTAGTCAAATACTGTAATTATTTATTTAAAAAATTTCCGAACATCTTTCACCCTGTAACTCGCGATAATTTTGCTTTTAAAATCTATTTGAATCCAATGTTACGTGGGTTAAATTTAAAACCGAAATTAGGCCCACGACTAAACTATTTGGTAATTGTATTATGGAAAGCAGACTTTCTTAATTTACAAATAGAGTTTTGGCAAAGACTTTGTTTTAACCACACAACAATTGCAAAAAGCAGTCATATTGGATTTAACTTCATTTTTCTATAAACTAAACATTAAAAAAATTATAATACAAAAACGAACATCCGAAAACGTTTGTAATATAATTTTTTTTAATGTTTGGTTAATTAAAAAATGAAGAATGTTAAATCCAATATGCTGCTTTTTGCAATTGTTATGTAATTAACAAATTTTAATCATTTATCTGTCTGTGTCCACATTTTTTGTAGAAATAAGTAGAATAATTACAATTCTTCTTTTAAATTATATAGTTGCACCTGGTTTGTTTTTGGTGATTATGTGTATTCTTATTCGTTTTGGTATCTACAATATTATAGTTGCATGACATAATGAATTTCAGTTATTTTTTATTAATATGTTTTGACACTTTTATCCATTCAATTACTTGGAAATTTTTCAATTAGGCAGACGAGAATCAGTCCAAAACTCGTTAAAATTTACTTTAATTTAAAATCGATTTTAATCGAAAGATCATCATCAGTTAACAATTTTATCAATTCTTATTGAGTAAATTTTAACTAGTTTTGGACTGATTCTCGTCTGCCTAATTGAAGAATTTTAATTGAGATGCGTTTCACGTGAATTGTCCTGGAACCTTCATTCAGTGGGGTTAAACTGATCCACTGTGTTTTTTAACAATTTAGCTCCATTACTTTAAAAAATTAAAGACCACTAATTATGAATATTTACTCATTGTCTTTTGATGATTATACCACAAAAAAGCTAGTTACAAAGCAGCTAGCCACAAAACAGCTGGTATAATAGAGCTAGTGCCACAAAAGAGCTAATTACAAAAGAGCTAGCCACAAAAGAACTAGGGTTAGCTAACCTCAACCCTAACCCTAGCTCTTTCGTTGCACTAGCTATTTTGTACTAGGCATTTTGTGGCTAGCTGTTTTGTAACTAGCTCTTTTAAATGGACACCCCTTTTGATAAAGTTTAGTTTCTTGTAGCCATTATCTTGTAGAGTTGCTTGTTCAAATTAATCAAAAACATAATAATATTTTAATAATGTAACAATTGTTTTTGTTGCATTAAATATCATTTTAAGTTGATATGCAAGTATGTAAGCATTAAAGCTCATTGTAAATTATCAAACTATCTATCTTTCTATAATGTGATAATTTTGGAGTTTATTGCTTGTTTCTCTTTTCAACATTTGAAGTCATAATTAAGAGGCTGAATCACTTAATTAAAGACAGGGCAACCAAACCATTTAATAAGTTTATTATGATAAGCAAATTTTGTTTCAGAATCTAGGTAAATCTTGTTTAGTTTTAAAAGTTTGTAGATAATTATGTATGTTTGTGATGGTGGTAGAAGAATTGCTTTGAATAGATTTAATTAATATATATCATAATTCAAAAGTTTTTAGTGCATGTGCATATTGGTACTTAGATGAAAATGTCTCTATGTGCATGGAGTTGTGCTTTTAATTTAAATTAAACACTTATTCTCCAAAATTTGGTTTCATCGTAATTTTATTTCACAACAACCATGCACATCAAGGCATTTTAATTTAACCACCAGTATGCACATACACTGAAAATTTTTGAATCATGTATTTAATAGTTAAATTTATTGAAAGCAAAACTACAACCACCATCACAAACATACATAATTATATACAGGCTTGTAGAACAAAGCAAGAGTTCTGTAGATTCTAAAACAAAATTTGCTAATAATCTTTCCTTTGAAATACCACCTTACCATGGTAGAAAAGTTTGCATGTCTCAATGACCTGTAAAGCTGTGTTGGCCCGATATTTTACCTCTCCTGTTAAAAACATCCATGCAAAGTGGTTTGCAGATACAGACCAGACAAACTGTAGTTTACAAGACAGCAACTTCAAACCTGGATGGACTGTGCTCAAAAGCTGTGGCAAGCAAGCAGTCTAAAAGAAGGAAATCTCTAATATAAAAAACCCCTTGCGGTTGGGATACACTGCAAAATCATGATATGTCAGCTAGAACATATTTTCATGCTGCCTTGGGCATCGCACAGATTAAAAAGGTCTGTGTTCAGGTACTTGGCAGAGGTATCTGTTCAAAATGTAATTTCCTAAATAAGTCAGTCTCATCAACGTTAGGACACTGGTGGTTGATTTTTAATCACTACAAATTGGCTCATTTCTGCTTCCTGTCTGATCTCTATTGCGCTTGCTTTATCCAGTGAAAAAAAAATCATCTCTGGCTTCTTGGAACAGTCAGTTTTTCAGTTTACTCACAAACTGGATGATCAGATTGCTGCTTCTTGGAGGCAATATACACCCAAACCCTGGACCACAAACACATAAATGAGTTTGTGACATTTATCTCAAACCCATCACTGAACATCAAACATCTATTTTAGGCAACCACACAAAGCACTGGGTGCATTTAAAATGCTCCCAAATCAGAACAAAGGACTACAACAACTCATGGTACTGCACAATTCACAGCACTTTTAACCACAGAACACAAACAAACACAACATCACCAAAGAACTTTCTCAAAGTCCTGCAACTTAATGCAAATGGAATTCGCAACAAAACAAATAAAATACAACTACTCGTTAAAATTACACAAGCAGATGTTATAACAATACAAGAGTCAAAACGCAATCAATCCCACAAAACACCAAATATTTCTCAGTTCACACCTATCATAACAGACTGCATGCACAAACAAGGAGGAGGCCTCTTAACTTACATTAAAAACAACCTAAGTTTTTCTCAACTCAATACATCAAACACCTTTGCAATAGAACTACAAATCGTCAAAATCCACCTTTCAACATCACGACAATTACATATTGCAAACATGTACATTCAACCCAAACAGTCCAGCCAGCTATCACAAACAAAAAAAGACTCAATTATGTCCAGCATGCTTACAACCATAACCAATCTTTCAAATACAATCATCACAGCAGATGTCAACACTCACTCATTGTTATGATATCTGCCAACCAAAGACCATAGAGGATAACTGATCAAAGACTTCCTGCTAAACTTCCAACACATCACTAAACACAACACTTCAACACATCTACCACCCAATCAAGCACAACAGCCTACTTCAACAGACATCACTACTGCTTCAGCAATTTGCATGACTGCACTAGCTAGCAGACTATCCCCTCCCTCGCATCAGATCACTTACCTTTATTCAGCACACTCTGTATACATCATAAGACCAAACAACTCACTTTCACTTCACTAAAACAACTACATCATTTAAACAACATGTTGAGAATCCCATCTCCTGCAGACCCCACAACACAAATGTTCATGAGGCAAACAAACACTTTATCAAGGCAATTTTAGATGCTGACAGACTCTTCATCCCTAAAGAAAATCGCAACAACTCAAATCACACTCACTTACCCATGCATATCCACAAGCTTATCCATCATTGTAAACATATTTGCAAACAAAACAGATTAGATCCACAAATCATTACTCTTAATATTCACTTAAACAAACAAATACATGAAAAAAACAAACACTTGGAAGCAACATCTTGACAAAATTGATCACAAACACAATCCAACTCCTTGTGGGGCACCATAGCAAAGCTATCCAACAAAAAACAACCTACAAAACAGAACAGAAGCATTTGCTTTGGAACTAAAACAGCCATCACTGACATAGACAAATCAAAAGCTTTTAATAAACAATTCACAAACGTCACTCCATATAGCACAAACAAAAATTGCCAGGCACCTAGATCATACAATCAAGAATCTTACCACAGGGGAAATACGACTTACCACTACACAAGTGCAATTAGCCATCTCAAACAGCACAAACAACAATTCCACTGGACCTGATGGCATAAACATTAGACACCTCACACACCTACAGCCACTTGCCATCAGATACCTCACAAACACATACAACACTGCCCTAAACACTAACACAATACCCCATCTTTAAAAACATGCCACAATCATCCCCATTAAAAACCAAACAAAGACCACAACATTGGAACAAACTATCAACCCATATCACTTCTAACACTCATTGCCAAAATACTATTACCATACATAACAGAAAACATTCCATCAACATGGATTCAAACATAAACACTCAACATGCACTGCTTTACACAACATCTGCCACCAAATCACCAAAAGGTTTCAACAATCCAAAACATTCACAATGCACTGTAGCTGTACCTTTGGACATGAGAAGGAACAGTGAACATACACAAACTCACACTTACAAACGTTCTTAACATCATCATCAAGTTCATAGCAACATAGCAAACTACATAAAAGGATGACAAGCATGCACTCAATACAATGGCACACTTTCAAAACTCAAATGAATCAACACTGGAGTACCACAGGGTGAAGTTTTGTATCCAACATTTTCAACATTTACACCTCTGAAATTCCACTTCCCCCAAAAGACGTACAAATCACAAAATATACTGATGACATAATAATCACTACATCTCACACCAAACACCGTAAGGCAGTTTAAAAACACACTAAACAAGAAGCTATACATTATCAAAAGGCAATGAGTAAATATTTATAATAAGCTATCTTTTTTTTTGTCAATTAATTGAATGGATAAAAGTGTCAGAACATATTAATAAAAATTACCTGAAATTCATTATCTCATGTAACTTGAGTGCAATAATATGGTAGATGCCAAAACATATAAGAATACACATTTAGAAATAAACCAGATACAACTATATAATTTAAAAGAATAGTAATTATTCTACTTATTTTTACAAAAATGTTGACACAGACAGATAAATAGTTAATTTTAACAATTAATTTAAGAAAATCTGCTTACCATAATACAATTACAAACAGTTTGGTTGTCTAGCTAATTTCAGTTTTAAATTTAATTTATGTAAAATTGGACTTTAATAAATTGTAAAAGCAAAATTTCCATGTGTTACAGTGTGAAAGATGTTCAAAAAACTTTTTTAAATAAATAACTACAGTATTTGACTATATGCAAAGTCTAGCCTAATAATTGGAAAAACTTAGTTTTCATTAAATAGCTAGCCAACAGATTGTAAAATTTAACTAATCTTAAAATCCCAACTCAAATTTAAATCACCAAGATATGCTATCACTAAAATCATGGTTAGCTTGGAAAGCTTGGAATGGTTAGCAACAGTTGCCATTCCACTAAGCGGCTGGAGAAAGGCTTACCAGTATTTTATAAAAAAAAAACATAATAAATCCAACTATCAAGAAATGTCAAAGCATTCTAACATAATAGCAAATAATCGACTAGACTTACTTTCAGTTTATAAGAGCTGGTGACGAAACAATCACCTGCAGTGGCGATGAATTCGAAAATACTCCTTTACTGAACGAAACGAACGGAAAGGTCGTCGCTAGTAAACCGTATACTTTATAATTCAGAAAAGGGAAGGAAAGCGCAATTTAGACGAAACACTTGCTGTTTAAGAACCTATTTTTAAAATAAACTATTCAGCTAAAAACCGGCTTTCCAAAAATATATTATTTCTAACAACTTACTTGATTGATAGGTTTCGTATACATTCTTTTCTTCATAAACCTTTATCAACCTTTGCTTCATAGAAAAACTTATTTATAATTGTGATCTGATTAGCTGAAATATAATTTATTACATTGAACAGCTTATCTCTTCGCCGTTTGTTATAGTGTTTTCAAATGCTTTTTAGCCGATTATTAATTCTGACTTGGCACAGCGCACAACGTTTTACAAAAAGACGTGCGCATTTGCTTGGTCAATTGTTACGTACACAATCAACATCATCAAGTTTTTCAACAAGTTTAGCCAAGAAAATTATCCCGATTTTGCTTTTCTGTTCACCTGAGTAATATCAGATGAGTCTGTATTGAGCTCGCCGTCGCGGCCCGCAATTTTAACATATTCGTTTATCACTAAAACTGTTGATTGATTGATTGATTAAAAGCCTATTAAATCATAAAAAAGTTTGGCAAACTGTTATGTTTTCCTTTTCGCTGCACCTTAGCACTTTCGCGTTCTTGGCAAATGACAGTGACTCATACTCAAACTGGTCCTCATGTTGCCATAGAACAGCGTGGTCCAACTACGGGCCAGCAGAACAATTTTGCACAAGTCTTGTCGATTACAAGCAGCGGCAACTTTTTTTTTTGAAGAACGCTATGATTTTGGGACGAAAATAGGAACTTCGTAGATCGATTCCAATTGAAGACCTTTTTTTTTTTAGAGAACACTCTGATTTTGGGACGAAAATAGGAATTTTGCAGACCGATTCCAGTTGAAGACCTTTTTTTTTTTTTTAGAGAAACACCCTGATTTTGGGACGAAAATAGGAATTTTGCAGACCGATTCCAAGTGAAGACCTTTTTTTTTTTTAGAGAACTCTGATTTTGGGACAAAAATAGGTGTTTTTAGCCGGCTGAGGCCTGCAAACTCGAATAATTTTGAAAAGTATTTTTTTTTTTTTTTTTATTTTAATCTCTATATTTATCCTCCTGACTCGCAGGAAAGCGACAGAGGCGCTATACATAGGGTAAGCAATTACCCCGACCTGCTTCCGGAGATGCCAAGATATTGCTGTCCGCTAGTAATTTAGTAGAGATATTACTGCAATTTAGTACTGCTTGTCAAGACCACCAAGCAGGGGAAAGTGCCGAAAAGTGTCTTTCCCAAGGACACAACAGAATGGCGTAAGTGGGTTTTGAACCTAGACCATGCTGATCATCAGTCCGGTGCTTTAACCACTCGACCACGCTGCCGACATGAGTAGCCCACAAGAGTGCAGAAGTTGGACCACCCTGCCATAGAAACACTGCAACCACTTATACGCTATCTTTTTTTTAGTTAAAATTAAAAATTGAAAAAAAGCATTTTTTGAAAAATAGCTTGGAAATCAATACATTGATCATACAGCATGATCAATGTATGGGACAAAAAAAAAAGTACATACAAACAGTGCTTGTGACAAAAAAAAAATAAACATTCATAATGCTTAATGATTTTTGATGAAATGCAATTTGTCTGGTTTTTTTCCAGAAAGAAATTACCTTAAATGTGTGTTTTTACTTTTTTTTAGGCATTCAATGTGCAGTAAAAGGTACAAAAAGATGAATAAAATATTAATAGTCAATAGCTGATAAAAGTAAAAGTTAACCAACCAAATTCAGCATAATCCTTACAAAAAATTTTAGATATAAAAAGAAACAATTATATTTAAAAAGTTAAAAACGCTGCAAGGTCACATATGTTTTCTTTAAATGTTAAATAAGAAACTTAGACCTAATTTTTCTAGAAAACTGGGTTTCGTTTAACTTTTGCCGTTACTGACCTCGCAGGCTTTGAGAATTTTCAAAAATTTAGAAAGTTATAATGTAAGAACCGCAAAGAGTAAACGAAATCCCCAAAATCTACTTTTTTAGCTGCTAAGCAATTACAGCAAAATCAAACTAAATTAATCTTAAATATAGCTGTTTTATTTAATTTTTGATTCTTCTTCTTTTTCTTTCGGACTTTCCCTTCAATCAGGCATAGCCACAGCATATCATCTTTCTCCAAACCGTCCTGTTTTCAACACCCGTCTCCTTCGCATCAATTTCCCATATATCTTCTTTCACTACATCTAAAAATCTTCTCTTTAGTCTCCTTCTTTTCCTCTTTTCCGGTAACTCCATTTCCATAATATTTCTTCCTACATAGTCTTGGTCTCTTCTCATGACATGTCCATACCACTCAGCTTGCCCTCCCTCATCTTTATTCTTAACTGTTGTACCTTAATTGTACCCCTGATGTACTCGTTTCTAATCTTGTCTTTTCTTGTCATTCCAATAGCAAATCTCGACATTTTCATCTCTGCAACTTTCATCTTTTTCACTTGTTTCTTTGTGACCTAGTGATCTATCTCAAGTCCATACACCATTTCTGGTCTTACCTCTTAACTGTACACTTTTCCTTTTACTCTAGCTGGTAAACTCCTCTCACAGATTACTCCTAATACTTTTCTCCATCCGTTCCATCCTGCCTGCACTCTGCTCTTTACCTCCCTCTCACAACTACCACTTTCTTGCACCGTTCATCCTAAATACTTAAATTCCTTTACTCTTGGCACATTTGTATCCTCCATTTTCACTGTTTTGTCATTATTTCCTCCATTTATGCAAACATATTTGATCTTTGATCTACTTACTTTCATAACTCTTCTTTCCAATGCATGTCTCCAGCATTCTAGTCTCTGCTCTACTTCTTCCCTGGTCTCTTTGTAAATCACAATATCATCAGCAAACAGCATCGTCCATGGTGGTTTTATCCTTACCTCATCCGTTAGCCTGTCCATTATCACTGCAAAAAGGAACGTACTTAACGCTAATCCCTGGTGCAGTCCAACCTTAACCTTGAAACTTTTTGTAGTTCCTACTGCACACTTCACCACTGTTTCGCTTTCCTCGTAGCCTACATATCCTGTACAAGTTGCACATACTTTTCCACTATTCCTTATTTTCTCATACAATAACACAGCTCTTCCCGTGGAACCCTGTCATAAATTTTCTCTAGGTCCATGAATACACAATGTAGCTCTCTTCAACCTTTTTTGTACTTTTCCATCAACATTCTTATAGCAAACATGGCATCGGATGGTTCCCTTTCCTGGCATAAATCCATATGGCTGTTTTCTGATCTCAATATTATCGCTTAGCCTGGCTTCAATAATTCTTTCCCATACTTTCATTGTGTGGCTCATTAGCTTTATTCCTCTGTAGTTTTCACAGCACTGTGCGTCGCGTTTATTTCTGTAGATTGGGATAAGCACACTCCTTCTCCAATCTTTTGGCATCCGTTCACCCACTAATAGTCTGTTGAACAGTCTGGTTAAAAACTTTATCCTCATCTCTCCCACGCATTTCCCAACTTCTACTGGCAACTCATTTGGCCCAACCGCTTTACATTTTTTCATCTTTCTCACTGCATTCTTTACTTCTCTACTGACGCAATTTAACTCTTCGTTAACCACTTCTGCTTCCTCTGTCCTAGGGTCTATGTTGTTTTCCTCGTTCATCAGTTTTCAAAGTATTCCTTCAATCGCTTTAACACTGCCTCCGAATTTACCATAACATTACCGTTATCATCCTTTATAACACTCACATTCTGTACATCTTTCCCTGCCCTGTCTCTCTGCCTAGCCAATCTGTACAACTCCTTTTCACCTTCTTTTGTTTCCAATCTAGCATACAAATCATCATACACACGTCCCTTTGCCATCGCAACTGCCTTCTTTGCTCTTTTTTGTTGATCTTTTTAGTATTTTCATCTCTTATTTTGTGTCATGTTTTCTTGGTCTCTTTCTTTTCTTTTATGCTCTCCTGAACTTCCTCATTCCACCACCATGTCTCCCTGTCTACTTTTCGCTTTTCAAATGCCACTCCCAGCACAGTTTCAGCTTTTTTCTTTAGCATTTCCGCTGTTTTGTCCCACTTATCCGGTAACTCCTCCCTGCCTCCCAGAGTCCTGGTCACCTCTTGTCTAAACCCTTCTTGACAGCTTGTCTCCTTCAGTTTTCCATCGTATCTCTGGCTTTACTTTCTCTGCTTTTTTTTTACCATAAGAACCATTTTGCATACCACCATACGGTGCCGCTTTGCGACCCACTCATTCACTATTACTTTGCAATCGCACATTTCCTTCAAGTCCTCCTTCTGCACATCACATAATCTACTTGGGTACTTTTTCCTCCACTTTTATACGTCACCCTGTGTTTATCTTTCTTCTTGAAATAAGTGTTGACAATTGCCAAATCCATTCTCTTCGCAAAATCCACAACCATTGATCTTTCTCTATTTCTTGTTCCATCACCGTACCTCCCCATTATTTTCTCATCCCCTATGCTTTCTTCGACCTCATGTCCAATAAGGTCCAAACCTAGAACTATTCTCTCCTGTTTTGATAGACTTTCTATCAACCCATCCAGGTCTTCCCAAAAATCATTTTTCTTCTCCATGCTGTTGTTAACCTGTGGAGCATACGCGCTTACCATATATAGAATGAACCCTTTTATCTCCAACTTCATGGTCATTAGTCTGCCTGACACTCTCTTCACCTCCGGGACACTTTCAACCAGCTCCTTTCCACCACTATCCCTATCCCATTTTTTCTTCCATCAGCTCCGTTGTAAAATAGTTTGCATCTACCTCCAATGTTCCTTGCTTTACTCCTTTTCTACTTTGTTTCCTGTAGACACAATATGTCTACATTCCTTCGTTCCATCAAGTCTGCCAGCTCCTTCCCCTTCCAGTCATTGTCCCAATATTTAAAATACCCACCCTTACGAGTGAGCGTCTCCGTTTCCACACTTTCCACTGCCTCTTCACTCGCCTTCCTCCTCTCTTTCTCCTCTTGTTTTTGCTATGTTCAGCAGTAGCATAATTTCCATAGGTGCCCTGCTGCGGAACATCTGAAGCGGTCGTTAGTAACCCGGACCGCGACCGATCCAGTATGGATTTATCAAGATAACGCATTTGTATAATTTGGCAAAAAATTTTTACGTTGGATGCCCTTCTTGCCTCAACCCTCCCCATTTATCCGGGCTTGGGACAGTCATCAAGAAACACAGGAATGTGCTTCCGATGACTGGGTTGTTTTATTTAATTTTTGATAAGGAAGTAAAAACCTTTTCCATTACATGCAATTGTTATTGCAAACAAAAAAACTGTCTTAGAAAAAGCAGTTTTTGATAAAAAAAACTATAAGTAGTTTTTTAAAAGCAAAATTACGGAAATAAATAATTAGAATGAAAAAAACGGGTTGTCAATTCATAATTCTGATAAATTTTGCTTACTTTTAGAGCCAAAAAAACTTTTTTACCAACAAATTTTTTCACTTACAAATGAGGCCTTAAATATTTTATTTGAATGACGCAAACAGCGTCATTTGAACGTCTTTATAAATTTTATGAGTGACGCAATACCTAATATGCGTCATCAAAATTGAAAAGTGTTAAGCAAAGATCAGTTTTAAGTAAGGAAGTTGCTTCAAAGAAAAACATTGCCTAAAAGGCATAGTTTTAAAATTGGTTATTCTTTTTGTCCACCTGAACAAGAAAACTAGATGTTAAGTGAAAATCTGCGGTCTACAAAAATCGTATATTTTTTATCTTAATTTTCCGATCATTCATTCCTTTATGTATGCAATTTGCATCTGTGGATAAAGTGTTAATCGTAAAAAAAAGTCAAACATTTAGAGTATCTTAAGAAGCACATGAAAAAAAGCGATGTCTACCTAAGCTAGAATTTTAGATTATCAGTACATATACAGTTTGAAATTTTTCTCTTAAAAAAATACCACTAAGAAAAACGACTCAAACGAAAAAATTTATTCAGAAGTTGAGAGTAAGCTTAGCAGCTTGTTCACACAGCGAAGTTTCGTTCAGACCGAAATTCGAGGATTTAATAACGCAAAAACTTTTATGTCGACACCTATATGTCGACTTAAAATAAATGTCCCTCTAATCAACATTTTTGTAGACAAATGTGTCGACCAAAGCCAGAAAATATGAATATATATATATATATATATATATGCTCCCTGCTTTTGCAGGTTGAGCTCTTTGGCTGGGAAGACAGTGATGCTGCTGCACTATGCAAGGCTCATCATTTAATATGGTTTGAGCTCTCTTGGTATCACTGGGCATTGACTCTACTGTGGCTTAAAAACCACAAGTAGAAGATTAGCCACAAGGTTCAAATTGGTGAGCCTTGCTCTTTCCCAGCATAACTTCACTGCACTGACGAGACCCGAAAGGTCGAAACAGTACTGTCTGCAGTTAAATATGCTCCCTGCTTTTGCAGGTTGAGCTCTTTGGCTGGGAAGACAGTGATGCTGCTGCGCTATGCAAGGCTCATCATTTAATATGATTTGAGCTCTCTTGGCATCACTGGGCATTGACTCTACTGTGGCTTGAAAATCACAAGTAGAAGATTAGCTACAAGGTTCAAATTGGTGAGCCTTGTTCTTTCCCAGCATAACTTCACTGCACTGACGAGACCCGAAAGGTCGAAACAGTACTGTCTGCAGTTATATATATATATACGTAAATAAAAATTTTTGGCTGGTGCTCTTCAAAGAATAGTGCTCTATGACACCAGGTCGGAGCAGTTTTATTGAATTTTAGACCATACTTTCACATTATTTATTTACCACTGCAGACTGTTTTGCCTGTCCAGGTCCATCAAGGGGCAGTTAGAAATCTTATTCAAATGGAATTTTTATTTTTTTTATTCTATTTATTTTATATATTTTTATATTTTTTATTTGAATAAGATTTTTAATTACAAACTAACAAACAATATGTACCGCAACTAAAACAAATTCACTTTAAATTAAATAAATGACCTACCTAATTTTGTACACTTAAATTGCCCCTCTCTATTGTGTACTATCTTATCCGTTTTAATCTGCTTGTACCTCTCACTATCGTTCGCACTGTCTTTCACTCACTTTACCTTTCTACCTTATAAAGCTAACAATGCTCCCCCTTTTACTTTTATTGCTTCATAGAATTTTCTCCTTTTATACCTTTTTCAACACACCAAACTCGCCATTCCTCATTTTTAAATGAATGCAAGTCTCCATACTTGCATTTCTTATATTTTTTCTTCTATGACATCACAGGAATTGTATTATTTGCTTGACTAATTTAACTACATATTATTTTTTACTAAAACTAACTGCATTTTTAATTTTCTAGTAACCATCTGACGATTACTTTTTTGTTGTAGTGTTTTTAATTTAAATAAATTGCTCTAACCGGGTTATTGAGCACTACTGTACCAGCATTTTGAGACAATTCGGTCATATATCTATTTATTTAGGTTAAAACACTACACATAAAAATATAAAATTGCAACAGTCTGTTTTTCCAAAAATAAGGCGATTGTCTAAAGCATAATAGAAACAACAAAAAAAACCTGTCATCTTATTCATAGTCATTGTTGTACTTTTTCATAAAAAATTTAAAACACATCATGTTAAACAACATTATTTCAAAAAATAAACCTTTCAAAATTAAGCATTTGGCTGGGAAGGTTCTTAAATTTAACCTATTTAGCAATTTTAAATAAGAATTTTGACTTTTATGAGCTGATTAATGAACAGTAAAAATAAGTTTTGCTGTCACATTTTACTTATAAATCAGCAACAATGGCATTTGCATAGTAAAAATACATTGTACTATAATAAATAGATTCCCTTCGTCATATACAAAAAAACTTTTTTGCTGTCACTTCAACACTAATGAAGTTAAATTGAGTTAAAATGAGAACAATAAACTGAGATTATTTATTTTCCCACTGAATTGGCTTGCCAAGCAATTTCTCCCATCTTACTGTCCCTCCCAAATTGGTCCCACTGAATAGTCTTGCTTTAGCTTATGAATTATATTATTACCTCATCTTGTGATGTCATGAATTTCATGTGCTTATAAACCCCCAGTACTTTTGCAGTACATTGTTCCACTTTTTTTATGAAAAATTACACGAAGTTAAATAACTTTGGTTTAATCAATTTGGGTAATATTTTTATATTGCAGATTTGAATATTTGCAACTAACCCATAAAAGAAATTTGAATAAAATGGTTTTCAATTTTAGATAATCCTTACTTCTTAGCCAAAACTTATTAAATTGAGAAATGATACTTACTCTGTTTAGTCAGCAACAGACGATTAGCTCCATCAAACGGACACACAGTGAGAGAAACATTAGATCCACAAGATCTCAGCTCATTAACCACATCATCATGCAACATATGCTCAACTCTTTTTCCATTGATAGCTAAAATAGCATCTCCAGGATGTAAATGATGAGCTTGATCAGCTGAAAATTATACATTCTCAGTTTGCATTGATACAAAACTATTGGAGTTAAATATGTTAATATATAGGCATAAACAATATAGAATACCAAACCTTCAGGATTTTCAACCAAGAAAATCTATATCAAAGGTTTCATGAACAAACAGCAAAGCAACTAATGGACGGTCTTCTGAGTGGCAAAAGGCCTAGAGGGCAACCCAGAATTTGCTGGCAGAATTATGAAAACCTGGCCTGGTCATGCCTCGGAATTTCACCAGCAAAATTGCCACTAGTTGCAGGAGATCTAGATGCTTGAGGATCCCCACTCAAGCTGCTGCCCCCACAACCCCAAAAAGAAAAGTGGGCAAAGGGAAATACACTGAACTAATTCAATGTATTTCCTGAAAATGGTGATGATGATTTTGTATGAGTTGTTGTGATTTAAAAATAAACAAACTGCTAATTTTTTTAAACCATTTTTTAAAACTCATTCTTGATATTTCTAAACAGACAACAATTGTAAGCAATTGCATAAAACAGGATATTCAAAAATTAACCAGAATTTAATATCTTGGCTATGTGCATATTCACTTTACATAATAAACCTTGCCATGCTCAATAATTAAATTTTTTCTTCCTTCAATGCAATCAATTGCAGATAGTTGGTTTTATATTAGTTTCATGAGTGATAGATTGGCAATTCATGTTTTAAGCAATTAACTGTGAATTCCAAGCACAATTGCTCATAGACTAAAAATATATATTGTAAATGTGAATAGAGCAATACTGAAAAAGCACATGTATTAGTTAAAAGCAATAAAGTATAAACTTGGTAAATAAGTTAACTCAAATAAATAAAAACACTTTCCTAATTGTATTCAAAAAACATATTGAAATTTTAACTAACAAGCAAAAAGTTGAATGTCCATACAAAAGATGTGTTCTTCAGCACTGACCTTACATCTAATTCTTTAATTTGCTCACAAAAAAACACTTAGAATTTTATAGAAGATTCTTCTTCATAAAAAAATTTTATTTTGATTGTATATATTCTTTCTCTGTTTCTTGCTTGTTGAGTAATTTAAGAAAAATTGTTAAAATATAGGTTTGTAATAGTCATATTAATTTGCTCCTGTGAATAATATTCAGAAGTTAAAAGCATTTTTTATTTAAGTGATGAGTGGTTGCCAAGTTGTTATTTTTAACTTCTTAATTCTACAGAACTTTAGGATAAACAATGATGCTAACAGAACCATTAACATTAACTCTTTTGATTTTTGGTAGTCCTTAAAAAGACTGTTATTTTTATAATCCTTATATTGAACATGTAAATGACTGCAAGAAAGAATCTAACAATATGTTTGAAAAACACAGTCATTGCTCAAAAAATCAGATTGCTCTTGAATTTTTTTGTTTGTGAACAGGTTGCGATGATGATGTTACCCATATTTTTCCACAAATTGTAAGGCTATGTTTGTAGCCAAATGATATCTCATGGGCATCAACTGGCATGTTTCTTCAAGGATTATGGAAAACAATTACATTCCAAAAAAATGCTAAAATTTTTAAAGTGGAAATATTTCTGGTAGGTTGTTAGGTTTTAAAAAATTAAACACTAAATCTATTCACCAGCAAATTATTTAGGTGTGAATTGAAATTTAACCAACTTTGTACAATTCATTAAAGTTAAATGTAATACAGCAAGCCTTATATTTAACAGACTTGAAAATAATAAATAAAATTTCAAGTCCAGATGATCTCTTATTGATTTTAGTACATTTCAACTTCATCTACAACAGATCCATTTGTTGGAAAATAGCCAATATAATTTATACTTTTGGTAAAAATTGAACTCAGTCTAATTCCAGCCTTTGACCTATATTATAATATTTTATGCCTTTTTCACATTCTCTCTGTTTGTTTGACATTTCAGATAATAGTAAAATTGATTTTTTTCTTTTGTTAATGCTTTTAATTAAGACTTCATGTTATTGACTTCAATTGTTGCTTTGGTCGCTGGAAAAAGACATCATTTAATTTATTTTGCCAACTGTATTGTATTTTAGCTGCGCCTTTGCTCTTTGGATTTGTATTTCAAGTTTGATTTGGAATAAAGATTTTTGGTTTTGCTATAATTAAAATTTATTAGAAAGTGCAATTGGTGAAGACCTTGGAACTCCCACGAGCTATGCTGCTATCAATTTGCTGATTGCAACACCATTATCGTATTGAACAAACCAATTTCTCAGTCCCATTGAGATAAAACGATGTAAACTACTTGTCTATTACAGATTCATTTTTCATCAAAGAAAATTACAACTTCTAATTTGTGACAGAACCATAGCAACTATTTATGTGGGTCTTATGTCATAACAACTTTCTCTGAATTTTTACTCAAGGTAATAATCTTTAAGTTCAGTCAAACTTTAGTGTATTGTAGGCTATGATGGAAGATCATCAAGGGGAAAAGAAAAGCCAAAACTTACAAAAAAAATTGAAAAATCTAAAGCTGGTAGAAGACAACCCTTTAATGAAAAGATGTGACATAGCAGAAATTTTAGTATTGTTATAAAGAAACAAACACTTGGCAACCTGGTAAAAAAATTCTGAAAAGTCATCTAGCCTTAAGTGCTTTTAATTGGTAACAACCAAGACATTGAAGCAGCAATGATAACTTGGTTTCATTAACATTCAAAAAACAATAAATTTTAAATTGACGAATAATGCTTTATAGAAAGGCTAATTATTTTGCCAGAGCATTTGGAAAGAATGCAGAAATAACTCAGAATTGGGTAGACAGATTTGGAAATACTGGGTTATCTATTACATAAAAGCTAGTGAATGTGGAGGTGTAAATGAAAGTACAATTGAGCAGTGGCACAACCAGAAGTTATCAAAGGGGAATGGCAATTATAGTAAAAAAACTTTTTTTTTAGACGCACAATTTCTACAAACTAAAAATTCCATTTTTGGCTATGCACGCTCTCACCAATTTTTAAGTTTTGTAACTCGTACGTGCTGTCCCAAGCTGACCTAACTTGCAACTTTTCACTTAATCTGGCAACCCTAACTATGTGACGCAATTGAAATTAGTCACATATCAGCACCTATGTAAACATTTAAAGAGTGTGTGATGTAACTTTGCTTTTAAACATACATGACATACTGTACATTAATTCCATTTTCAATATATTTGTTTAAAAAAGCAGTTATTGTTAGGTTGACTTTGACTTTATATAAGTAACCTGATTCTATCTGAACAAGAATCATGACTTCTGATTTAATCAATTACATTAACCAAAGCAAAGAATGATTTAGAATATAGTTAATAAAATAAAAGAAAGAATTAAAATCAATTCTGGTATTATTTAAACATTGAAAAAAGTTAAAATTGCAACAAATGTAAATTGCAAATTTTATATTCTCAAACAACTAAACCTTTATCTCGTTAAAAGAAAACCTTAGAAGCACATGTGCACGAAACAAACTCCCAAAAGATTTTAATGTACGAGACAGAACATTTATGACAAAACACAAAGGCAATAAAAAGAATTGAGTCAGCCAAATCTTCATTGTACAATTCTTAGAGATAAATTTATGACATAACATTCAAGCAAACAAAAAAATTCAAGTTATCATAAATGTGAGTGCAATAGTGTGACTACACTGTTATAAAAACGTGTAGCAAAATCAAAAAAATTTTGCAAAATTCTGTAAACATCAAAAACACCGACTGCATTGATTAAAGAAACGCAAAAACAATACAGAAATGAAATTGTTAAAGTGAAGGCCTTTTTTGTGATAGCTAAAGGGAGCAGAGCAGATCAAAAAACTGCCAGCAAAAATCACTGTTTTGTAAGACGGTCTATTGTTTTTGGTTTTTTTGATAGGTATTGTAAAAGGGGATGGCATGCCGTCCAAACATCCCCCCTAGTTGCACCCCTGTAATTGAGGAATGGCAAAATACTGGACACATTTGGAAAAGAATGAGCTCAGCAACATTTATAATGTTAGATAGTACAACATTTTTCTCAAAGATTTAGATTAGATCTGTAATTACACAGTGACTAAAAAGTTTGAACTAGTTTACAGAAAAAAAAGATTTGAATGATTAAGATTAAAATTTTGGTTTGGTGATTTTATATAAAATCACCCATCACATATTAACCCTTATATGCCTATGTGGGTCTCCAGCGACCCGATCAATTTTTTCTCCTCCCATATCTCCCGGAGTGTTTAACTCCAATCTGCGTAACTCCCAGTATTCTTAAAGCATGTACTTCTCTACCATTGCACATTGATAGCTTTAAATTTTTTCATCTAGTTTAATAGTTATTGAGGTTTTGAAGCAAAAATCTTATAGGGTCTCTAGGGACCTGTAATATGTTAATTCAATTTATCTAGTATTTGACCTTTAGTAAGGCTTTAAAAGCCTGTATAACACATTATAAAAACATTACAACACAAAATAATACTACATCTTCGTCAGAACTGAAAATGTCTTTCTGAAAACCCATTCAAATAACAATCATGACAACAATTAATGTAAATTGAAAAACGTGCTAAAACAAATAATAAATTAAATTGATCAGAACGATTGCTGAGTTGAAAACTCACAACATTCACCACCACAAAAATTATTCAAAACACCACAAAAAATAATCAATAATATACAGGGTCGCCATAACATTCGATACGATGACGAACTCACGACAAGCAACATAACTGCATTTTATTTTCAAGAATTTTGGGTTGGTCTTAATTTATGTTGTTTTCAACTTTGGGATTACTGTCAGATTGATTTAAAGAAATATTAACATCATCTTGCAAATTATTGTTAACAGTTCATGCAACGAAGGTTCTGTTGCCGCATCATCGTTGTTGACATGGTTTTCTCCCCTGGATGTGACAACCTTTGGAGCCAAATCTCAAAGAGAAATGGGGATTTCTTTACCATCTTCTAACCTTACGTAGGCATATTGTGGATTAGCTTCTAATAGTTCAGCTTCTTCCACTAGTAAATCAGACTTATCGTTTTGATTATGATTTTTTACGTAGATGGGTCCCGGCTTTACCCAAGATGGCAATGATACACCATTGTATGATTTTCTATCATGGCAAAACATATGTAGTAGTGTAGTTCTATCATGGCAAAACATATGTTAAATTTGTAGCAGTGCATAATAATGAACGAATAGAATGTAACACATTAGGTAAAACACACTCCCAGTACATAAGCAATAGTCTTTTTACACGTAAAGCCAAAACGATGGTTTTCCAAATAATACCTTTATAATGTTCAACTTGTCCATTGCCTCTAGGATTATACCTGTAGTCCTGCTAGTAGGAACGCCCAAGCTGTGCAACCACAATTTAAATTTGTAAGACATAAAATTGGTCCCTTGGTTAGTATGTACAGTACATAACTTGGCAAACCAAACATACAAAATAAATCCATAAGTTTTTCAATAATGGTTGACGCTTTTAAGTTTTTGCGTGCATATACAAAAGGAAAATGCGAATATTTATCAATAATTATGAGCATATATTTGTTTCTTGAAGTGGTTGGGAGTGGTCCTTTAAAATCAAGACTAATTCTCTCAAACGGCTAGGTTGCTTTGATTAAATTAAAGTTGTCTTTTGGTTTTAAGAATTTAATTTTAACTTCACTACAGTTGGTGCATGCTTTTACAACATTTTTTACATCATCAAAAGAAAAAGGCAAAATTTTTATTTTAACTTTATGAAACATTCTGGTTATGCCTGGGTGGCACAATGCTTTGTGTAATTCATCCAAAGATTTTAGTGAAGGGAGCAATATTGATGCTGCAGTGGCTCTGGAACAAGTATCAGGCACACAATTAAGGTTACCTGGTCGATATATGGTTGTAAAATCGTAAGGAGCAAGTTCTAACCGCCATCGTTGAATTTTATCATTTTTTATTTTTGAAGGATGCTTTAAGTCAAACATAAATAAAACGCCGTGTTGGTCAGTGACCAGATTAAAATGTTTCCCAATAAGCAAATGCTTCCATTTTCATAGAGCTTCAACGATAGCATACGCTTCTTTATAGAAGAATGCTTTTGTTCAGTACTAGACAGAGTTCGTGCATGAAATGCCACTGGCTTGTTATTTTGATTCAGAGTAGCAGCAATTGCAAAATCCAAAGCATCGGTTTTGACTGTAAATGGTAAATCTTTGTCAATAGGTTGTAAAGTAGCTTGAGACAGTTTATTTTTCATCACATGGAAAGCATTTAATGCATCTTTTGACAATGGAAACGAATCAGTTTGAACAAGTGGTCATATAAGAGCAGAATAATTAGGAACCCATTTTGAGTAATAACTAAACAAACCTAAGATTCGCTGCAGTTCTTTCTTTGTTGTAGGTTGTTGTAAGTCATTTAAAACTGCTATGTGCTCGGGATCAGGTTTTAATTACACCATTTCCAACTAGATATCCCAAAAATTTGATTTGAGTACAATTATAAAGGCATTTTTCTTCATTGAATGTAAAGTTAACTTTTTTGGCTGCTTCCTTCAATGCTTTCAAATTCTCATCATGGGATATTTGGTCCATTTCTCCAACAGTTATGTTATCTAAATAAACATTGACGTACTTCAAATCATGACGTTTAATGAATTGGTTCATCACTCGCTGGAAAGCTGGGACGGCATTAGTCAGTCCAAACAACATTACTTTCCATTGATACAATTCCAATCCTGATTGAAAAGCGGTGTATGGACGATCTTTTGGTCGAATTTGAATCTGATGATACGCTGATTTTAAGTCAAGTGTACTAATATATTTCCATTTTGCAACTTGGTTTACAATTAACGATATGCTAGATAAAGGATATGCGTCTAAATGCATGAATAAATTGATGGTTTACTGTAGTCAATGCACATTCACTTCTTCTTCCCATTGTCAACCACAAGAGGTTGTGCCCTCCAAGGGAAATTACTTGGCTCGATCCAGCCTTCTTGCAAAAGTCTTACAGTTTCTGCTTTTATAATTGCCATATCAACGGATGAAAATTTTCTGGTTTTTATTGCTATAGATTTACATCATGCCGACAGGTTATCGTCAAGCAATTGTGGGTAAGGTACATTGGCATCAGACATAATAGTTGAAACAACAAGTTCTGGTAATTTACCTTGAAATTCAAACATTACACTTTTATGTTGTTGCAAAAGGTCATCCCCAATTATTGCATCACAAATTAAGTTAGGCATCACATGAAACTTGAAATTCTTATACAAGTTGCCAACAAAAGTCGAATTTAAATAACACACACTGCAGATTTCAGTTTTAAGGGGCAAATTAGCCATATTTGCAGCAAATTTTATACTTTTATAGTTCAAACCATGTTGTTTTGCAAAATTTTTACAAATATAACTATTTGTACTGCTGGTGTCAACCAAAGCATGAGCATCTATGTTGTTAATACGAATCGCTGTAAGTACATGTTTCAAAAAATTTGACTGTAAGTTTGTCACTGAAGCTAACAAAGGTTTTGACACGTAACTTAATGATTTTCGTTTTAAACAACATTTAGCATAGTGTCCAAGTTTACCACAACAATTGCAAATTTTGTTTTTTGCAGGACATCAATTTTGTGAATGCCACGTGAAACCTCCACAAAAATAACACACAAATTTTTAAGACTGTTTACTTGATCGATTTCGTATAGCATTAATATTTTTATCATTTGTGTCGCTCTGATTAGAAGTTACTTTATTGAACTGGGAATTATTTACAGTATATACCCGACCAGAATATGAGGCTTGATCTGAAGAATATGATTCTGAAGAAATTCTTGCAAGATCAAAAGCTGAAGCTTTTTCATAAGCTTCAACAAAAGTTAACATTCAACTCTCCAATAATCTCTGCCTAATTATATTTGACAAAATTCCGCTGATAAAAGAGTCTGTTTTCATTGCATCTTTATATTCTAAAGAAGTTACAACAGTAAAACTACAATTTTGACTCAGTTTGTCAATGCGTAAGACGAACTCATCAATAGATTCACCAATGTTTAGTCGTCCTGTTGCTAGAAGATGCCTGGCATAGATTTCATTTCTTGGTTTTACAAAAAGTTTTTGTAACGTCTCAATATCTCTTTCATAAGTAGTTTCTTCTTGTATAAGTTTATACAAAAGAGCTGTTAAGTGAGTGGTCAACACATCTAATTTGTTAAGAGCATTCTCACCTCCTGGCAACGCATTGATAAAGTTTGAAAATGTTTTAAACCAGAACTTCCAGTCATCCTCAGCAGATGATGAGCTAGGGTCAATAGCTAATTTCTCTGGTTGCAAAAATTTCAGGTTTGCTTGAGCCATCGTATAAAAAGCAGAATAACAAAAATAGGCTTTTAAAATTGTAATATGTTAATTCAATTTATCTGGTATTTGACCTTTAATAAGGCTTTAAAAGCCTATTTTATTGACATCTAAAATATAACACATTATAAATAAAAACATTACAACACACAAAATAATACTACATCTTTGTCAGAACTGAAAACGCCTTTCTGAAAACCCATTCCAATAACAATTGCGACAACAATTAATGTAGATTGAAAAACGTACTTAAACAAATGATAAATTAAATTCATCAGAACGATTGCCGAGTTTAAAACTCATAACAGGACCCATGTTAGGTAATAGTGTAATTTTTTCGTAAATAAGTACTTTTTTTATTAAAATTAGTTTTCAAAGTACCACAAATGATAAATTTAAGTCAAATTATAAATAGTACTTAAACTACTACAATTACCTTTCAGTATTCACGCAAGTTTCGTACAGTTTTTAAAAATCTCCAGCGAAATGGCAAGAAGGCTTCTGGATGCAGCAAAAGCCACAACACAATGGGCAGCTTGGTCAGATTTAAAGGACAACATTTCAGATGATGGCAGTAGCGTTGTAAGCAAGGATTCTGAAGACAACCTACTGTCAGCTGGATGGAGATGATAATGATGCAACTAACGAGAATATGAATGATCCATCTCCTGTAAACAGCCCAGGTGCACGAATGAGTGGAGAAGATGAAATGAGTGATAGCAGCAAGGAAGAGAGCGACAGTGATGATTCTACGAAAAGCAGTGGCACTGTGACCCAAAACACATTTAGGGGAAGAAATGGTCAGGTGTGGGCTGCCACATGTCCTCCACCATCAAAAACACGTGCATGTAATATCAGACACACCAGAGAAGGACCAGTCGGAAATGCGAAAGACATAGAAAATAAAGATGCTTTCACATGCTTCATTGATGAAGATATGCTAAAGCAGGTTGTCAAGCATACAAACAATCAAGCAAAGTGGGACCTGAGAGCAAAGGGTAAAAAGCTAGACGAGTGGGTGCCAGTTGACATGTGTGAAATCAGGGGTATTGTTGGTCTACTGTACCTCATTGGTGTGTATCGTTCTCAACACAAATCGCTTCACTCGTCATGGTCATCTGGTCCATCCAGAAGGGATATATTTCCTGTTTCTTTTGGCCGTAATTGCTTTGAGCAGCTTGTAGCAAACCTACGGTTTGACAGTCGTGAAGATTGTAACACAGATGACAAGTTTGCTCCATTTCAACATACGTGGGAACAGTTTGTTGAAAATTGTAGAAAATGTTATGTTGTGAGTGCATTTGTAACTGTAGATGAACAACTCATACCATTTTGAGGTCGCTGTAGTTTCAAACAGTACATGCCCAGCAAGCCAGACAAGTATGGAATGAAGTTGTGTTTTGTTGTGTGACTGTCTCACTGGTTACACATTCAATGGAAAGCCATATCTTGGGCGTCACGGAAATCAGAGAAATGTTGGCTTGGCAAGTGATGTTGTGAAAATCCTTTATAGTCCTTTGCACTTTTCTGGAATCAATATTACAACTGATAATTGGTTCACCAGCTCTCAGCTTGCTGCTGAATTACTTCAAAAGCAAATAACCTTACTAGGTACCAAGAGAAAAAACAGAAGGGAACTTCCATGTGAATTCGCAACAGGAAAAAAAAGCATCGGATCAAGTTTGTTTAGATTTAGTGACAGGCAGACTTTAGTGTCGCATGTACCCAAGAAAAACAAAGCTGTAGTTTTACTTTCAACTATGCACAACGATAACAAAGTTGACAAAGAAATAGGTTTGCCCAAAATGATACTCAACTACAATGCTACTAAAGCAGCTGTTGATCGAGTTGATCAATTGTGTCATAACTATAGCATGCAGAAAAGGACAAAGCACTGGCCACTTGCCTACTTCTACAACTGCCTTAATATCACCAGAATCAACAACATGGTGATCTTCCAAGCAAAATTTTCACAAGGTGAAAGTCAAGCAACTCATGGACGCTGAGTCTTCTTAGAAAATTTGGGCATGAGTTTGCTTCATCCATGGCTACAGCATCGAGTGCAAGAAAAACAGCTTCCCAAAGATACTAAACTTGCACTGCAAAAATGTGGGCACACAACAGACATTGAAACTTCTCAGTCAGCTACATATCAAGGTGGAAAGCGTAAAAGGCGACAGTGCTACATCTGGTCAGCTTCAATGGATCGCAAAACAGCTGACGTGCACAAAGAATGTAGTGAGCCATGTTGTGTCGATCATAAACAAGTGACGGTTTTATGCTCGTACTGTGCAGCATGATTCACACTATGCTTTGAGCAGCAGAATTATGGCTACTCTACTAAAAGCTAGTAAACTGAAACTGTTTTAGTGTTATTCTTTCTACTCAGTGTTGAAGCCTTTTCATTGTTTGTTTCATTGTTTTGTAGTGAATTAAAATAAGCTTACATCAGGCTGAATTGATTCAAAACTAAGTTTTCTGAAGATATACAAATATAGAAACTGCACAGTGCCATTTAACAGACCAGGTCATTAGCAACCCAGATAGGTAATAGTGTTCAGCGAAACGCTTGGGCATTTAAGGGTTAAATTGAATAGCTGTCATGATTTGTTGCATAACATCCTGATGTGCATAGAAAAAACTAAGCTCAAATTTAAATTCATCTTTTTGTACCCTTAAATTTGTTGCTCTGTGTAATTAATTTTTGTTTTGAAAAAATACCTGAATAGGTATCTAAAACATTGCTAAATAAAACAAAATAGAGTAAAATAAGTTTGATCTTATTATAAATGCTGGAAGACATTAATAGTAATTACAACAATTGTTGTTGGGCCACACTACAAACCTGCTTGTCCAGGAAATACACGAGAAATCAAAACTGGAATGCCATGTTCAGCACCACCTTTAACACTAATCCCAAGACCACCCCCAGGTTGACGAACCATGGTGACAACTCGTTCATGAAATTCATCTGCAGGCTGAAATCAATTCAACAATATTTTTTTTAATTTAATCTCATAAACTGTTAAACACAAAATCTAATTGTTCATAGTCATCAAAAAATGATTATCAGAATGATATTGAACTGGAACATATGGTTACATAATTTGTAAATAAAAACCAAAACATTATACTTTAAAGCATAGTTTATACAGATGTTTCAGAATTTTCAATTATTTTTATCATCAACTGAATAAAAATTTTTAACATGAAATGAGTCAAAATTCCAAAACATCCTAATAAATTGTTTTGCAATATATAATCAGCTTTGTCTTTATTCAAAATGATATAGCTTTTATTCTAGCAATCTTTTTCTGTGAGAGTCAAATGAACCTTGAAAAAAGGTATTCATTTTCTACAAAAAATAATTACTTTGCTTTCCAGCTTTCTTGTTACAAGTTTAATCAAAAATAATAAAAATATATATATACAGTTTTAATAAGCTTAAAACTAGCAGTTTTTAAAAACTGCTTTTAAATTAAAGTTAATTGGTAGTTCTGTTCAAGCAACACATATTTACAATGCTACAAGCTTTTACAAAATCAATAAAGAAAAAAACTTTAAAAAAATTCAAAGCACCTCAGTAACCTGTGATGGATTGTTTAGAATTTAACCATTTAATGCCATGCTTAGGTTCAGCAGTAATAGTTGCATGGGTGGTCATTGCCTATTTACTTTGTTAAAAATGTATCATATACAACTAATTTTTCACTGTAATTCCCACAGGGATAAACCTGACTTTTTGCAAGAAACCCATTTCAGCTGCCTGTATTTAGGATCTCACTCTTTCAGTTATTACCCAACACTCATGACCATAGTTGAGGATACGAACAAAAACTTATCTGAAAACAGAAAGCTTTGCTTTTCCACACAATTCTCGTTTTAGTACAACTGATCGGTAAAGTTGGCAC
Organism: Diplosoma virens; assembly: GCA_963680785.1. Lineage (NCBI taxonomy): Eukaryota > Metazoa > Chordata > Ascidiacea > Aplousobranchia > Didemnidae > Diplosoma > Diplosoma virens. The sequence goes on from OY796895.1 coordinate 40,437,150, forward strand.
ATTACTGCACTTGTTTTTCCAATCATGGGTCCAGTTCATTGTCCTGTCTACCATCACTTGAGAATGTGACTTCAAGATACTTAAACTTCTCTCTCTGCTGGAAAGTTACTCCATTTATTTGGAAAGAACACTGGACAGAGTGCCTTGACAAACACATAATCTCAGTTTTAGCCATACTAATTTTCATTCCAGCATCCAGGCATGCATCAGAAAATCGATCAAGTGCATATTGGAGATCACTTTTGTTTGAGCTTAACAATGCAAGGCCATCTGCAAACAGCAGGAACCAAATATTACACATCCATCTCATATGTGACATCTCTACCTTGTCCATGTATATAATGAACAGGAGAGGAGAAAGAACACAGCCCTGTCATAGTCCAACACTGACACTAAAAGATTTTGTTTTTGTGCCATTGACACGAACACAGACTTCTGACTGTTTGTACAACGATTTAAGAGCAGCTAATAGCTGACCTCCACATCAAACTCCAGCAGTACTACCCACAGCTTGTCTCTTAGGACATAGTCATATGCTTTTTCAACGTCTACAAAGCATGTATACACCTCTTTGGCATATTCCCACAATCTCTAAAAAACTTGCCAAAGGAAAAAGATCTGGTCCATGGTGGATCTGCCAGGACAAAATCCACATTGTGCATCCTGAAGTTAAGGTTCAACTATTTCACAGCATCTCTTTTTGAGGCACTTTGCATAGACCTATGACTCTATTATTTTCATAAAGAAATTTGGTCAGTAGAGCATGATTCAAATAAATCTGGTTGTCCAGTACATTGCACTGCTTGGTGTAAATATAATTATTTCCATCTCAAATAAGCATCTCTGAGTAAAGTCAAATTACAAAACAATCTATTAAAACAACATAGTAGAAATTAAATTGATAATTCAGGTCTGCTAAAGTCAATAAAGTCAATTTTTTTCAGGGGTTTGCTACTTTATGAAATTTACACAATATTAGTTTTGGTTGCTCAGGAGTCTTTTTTTTAGTTTTATAGGTTAAAATAGAGTCAAAATCAATCATTTTTATTTTTGTCACAACTGTTGTAACAATAGAAAAAATATCACAAAACTATCAGCAAGTAAAAAAATAGTGACAGGGAAGATGTGATTAGACATTACAATCATTTAGTACAACAACCAAATAATTCCAGATAATTTTTTTTAATAAACATTATTATATATAATAAACATCATTATAATAATTTTCTGAATAATTGGAAAAAAATTTACTGCTTATAATTAGTGAAGTGGGATAAGATATTGCTTATAGCTATTTTTGCATAAATTTTCTTTTGCTATGAAGTTCCAGATATTTTATATGTTTTTGCAATCTATCAGAGGCACACCCAGGGGGCTGATTTCGAGGTCATATCAGTCCCCTTTCAAACATTTTTTTCAGCCCCTTTTTTTCTGAGGTCAGTCCTCTTTACATGCTGATACACAAGATAAAATTTTTGTGCTAATAAGTAAAGTGAGATTTCATGCCAACTTAACTATAATAACTGGTTTCTGTTTTTTTTGTGTGTGTGTTTTCACTTCAGTGTTTTTTTTTCAGATAGTGTCCAAATTTTTAGCAAAATATCCAAAAACTCTAAGCATTTTTAGCAAGATGTCTGAAAAAAAATTAAATGGTTTTTACAATGTTTCATTATAATTGCATTTGCCATTTTTAGTATCTACAACGTTCAACAAAAATTTTGCGTGGTGCTTTAACTATACACTAAAAATTATTCACTTCCTGACAAACGCCCCTATATGGTGGATGAATAATTGCCAAAACAATTGTAAAAATTGTTATTTACATTAAAAAGAAGCACGAAACCTTGGATCTTTAGTCAAATTTGCTGCTTGCATGCTGGATGTGACACTCAATGGCCTTGGTTAAAGCCCAGGCAACAGTCATTTTATTCCAAGTTTTTTATTTATGAATTTATCTAGTTTATCATAACTTTTATTATGACATTACACAGATCTTTTGTTGTCTTTTATTATGACATGACATAACACAGTTTGCTTTCAAAAGATCATGCAGGATATTGTAGTTTTGCTTAGCCTAGTGCATTATTTGATAAAGTAGTAAAGTGCTTATACAAGTTGAATTTTATGATCACAAATTATTAATTGTGATTTAAATAGTTTACCTTACTACCTTCAAATAGTCTTGAACTTAGAAACTTGTAGTGTGATAGTTTTTTTTTTTTTTAATTGTAACAATTTCTACAACGTAATAATTTGGCTATTACATTCTGGCAAATTCTGATGGCCACATATTTAAAATTGAGATTTTAAGATTTAGTCAATTTCCATAGAAAAAGGAAAAAAATTATTTTGGTGCTTTTGTAATATTGAGTTTAATTTTATAAAAATAACTTTGTGAAATTATAAAAACTATTAAATCCTTAAAATATCTGCTAAAATTTATTGTTTATATGCAAACAAAATTTTTAAGCAACTTGAAATTCCGTTTTGTGTAAAATTTTAACTAGCCTATAGTTCTTTAACCCATTAAATGTGCATAAAGTATACAGGGTGTCAAGAAAGTTCCCGATCCTAAACAAAATTATATAGGGCTAATGACAGAAGGTTAAATCAACAAAAGGTTTATTGTGGTGATAGAACAAAGCTCCATGAACATAAAAAAAATCTGGTTTATTCAAAACGACCCCCATCTGTATCAATAACACGTTGGAGCCTCTGTCGGAAATTCTGACAAGCAGCACGAAGGGCATCTTGAGGAATTTTCTCCCATGCTTGTTTCAGGGAAGCTCGAAGATCCTCCAGGTTGTTATGGGGTGAAGAACAGGCTTCTTTTTCCAGAATACCCCACACACAGAAATCCATAGGATTGAGATCGGGCGAAGATGGTGGCCACAAATCTTTGGTCCAGAATGAAGGAAAGTGCTCTTCGCACCACTTCTGCGTCTTCTTTGATGTGTGAGAAGGCGCGCCGTCTTGTTGGAAGGTGAAGGACTTATTTTTGAACTTTTTCTTCATTGATGTGAGGGCAGGGGTTAAAATATCATTGACATACGAATCTGTATTCACTTTGACCCCCTCTTTAACAAAAATGAGGGGAGATTTCCAAGATTTGGAGATCGCACCCCATACCATCACAGACAAGGGTTTCTGTCAGCGTGAAACAAATCGAAGATGATCAGGGAGGTCCTTGGGCGACTTTCCGAGAATCCTGTCATTCTGGGTGTTGAACTTCACCTCCACCGAGAAGAGTTTTTCGTCTGAAAAAACGATTTCGCCTTTCTCCGTGCCTCCCTTCAGACGGTTCAGCAGAATTTTGGCCCTCTCCTTTCTTTTTCGCTTCTGGAGGTCAGTTAGGAGTTGTCTTGTCCTGATTTTGTATGGGGACATTTTGAGATCCTGTTCAACAATTGTTCTGACAGACTCATGGCTGATATTCATGTCTTTAGCCATTTTCCTCAAGGATCGTTTGGGGTTCCTCTGAATTCTCTCCCTGAGGGCCTTGATCTTTGCTGGAGTGCGAGCGGATCGAGGTCGTCCACTCCTATCCCGATCCTCCATGGTTCCAAGTTCTTGGAAGTGCAAGATTGTATCGCGAACAGTCGATTTTGGTGCTTTTAGCAACTTCATAATTTTAGAATTTGAATGTCCTGCACGATGAAGTTGAATGATTGCAGCTCTTTTACTCATTTTATTATTATTTTAGCCAAAAAAATTTGAAAAGTGTATCTGAAACATTGAAAAGGAGGATTAAGTGGAAAAATGACGTACAGAACTTCTCATAATTCATTGAAGTTTTTCAATTACATTAAATTTAAAAATCGATCGGGAACTTTCTTGACACCCTGTATATACATCCATTTAATTTTCCCTCAGTGTGCATGACGGATATACAGGGTGTCCATGAATTAAAGCAACCAACTTTCTCTGTTAAATTAGTGCATTTAAATTCAGTTTTTCTCAAACAACTAATACACCATTTTAAAGCTAAAACTCTGTTCTTTCGTTTCAGATATATCAAAGTTTTCTAAAATAAATATTTCCATGTCTATTGATCGTAACATTGTGATAAAACTCCACAAAAATGGAGAAAGTAATAGTGAAATAGCTAAACGGCTCAAAATGAACCGCACAACTGTCTGGAAGATCAGCAAAAAGTTTCAGGAGATTGGAACTACCCTAGATTGGCAAGGGCAAGGCTGAAAACGGACTGTTTGTACCATGGAGAAGCTGCGACACAACTCTTGCTGAAGTTGCAGAAACTTGGCTGCTGCAGCTGGTGCAGGCAAATCCATCATGCACCAACTGTTAAGGGAAGATTTAGGAGTTAAATCCTTTAAGATGCTGCATCGAAAAGAACTCTCAGATGGTCATGTGGCCATGAGGGCTGAAAAATGCAAGAAACTTTTGCAGGATATTGCAGAAGGCACGTTGCCCAATTTGGTCTTCACTGATGAGAAGAAATTCGACATCCAGCAAGCTGTTAGCCAGAAAAACGATAGAGTTTGGGCATCCTTATCCACAACTGAAGGAAGAAGTGTCACTAGATGCCAAAATCCGCAGTCTGTGATGGTGTGGGCAGCAGTGATTGTAACCAGGAGATTGCTGCTCCTTTTTGTTCCAATGGGAGTGAAATTGAACTCTGAGTGGTACGTCTCAGACATTCTGGAGGGTTGTCTGCCCCCCTGGGTCAAGCAACACTTCAAAGACAAACCATGGACCCTCCAACAGGATTTGGCGCCCTCTCATGGTTTAAAATTTACCCAATCGTGGATTCTGTTAAAAATTTCCTCATTCATAAGGAAGATTGGCCAGCACAAAGCCCGGATCTAAATCCATTGGACTACTCCATCTGGTCCATCTTGGAGAAAAGAGTGTGCTCCACTCCTCATCAAACCTTGGAGTCCCTGAAGGCCAAACTGATAAAAGAGTGGGAAGCTATACCTCAAGAAACACTACGTGCCGCGTGTGACTCATTCCTCAGATTGCGACTCGTTCCTCAGATCATTTCCAGACAGATTGAAGGCCATAGTTAAGAACAAAGGGAGTTATATTGAATAAAGTATATATCATTTGAAAGCCTATTCTTTATCCTATTAAGTCATGAGTAGCAATGCTTGTTTTAATTTTTTGTATTTTTGGTAGAGGCCAAAACATTCGTTGCCTTAATTCATGGACACCCTGTATACATCTTGATCATTGCAGCTTAACACAGCATGGATTATTCCGCTTCTTGCACTTGCTATATTTTTGCACAAGCAATGATTATAATCAATCGAGATGAGAAAAACAGCAAGACACAAAATTAATTACGCACTGTAACTCGAATAACAAAAATTTAGTTATGCACTTAATGGGGTTAACATTGTTCCTGACCAGAACTCATTCTGCAAAATAAAATTACAAATAAGGCTAATGAAAAAACTAAACATATAGGTTTTACTTACTTTTTTAAAACAACACTAGAATGATTGGTAACAGTACTTGGCTTTTAGATATTGAGCTTAAATCTGAAGAAAAAATGCTGCCATTGTGTGACCTCAAGACACAATGAAGCCCCCACAATGGCACAAAGCATTGTTCATGCTCATGGAGTTTACAAAACTAGGCAGTTATCAAGAAAAAAATATGCAAGGTGTGGCGGCAAAGCCCTCCCCACATTTAAAAACATGTTAAAATTCTGTCAGACCCTTTTTGAGGGCTGGTTGTGCTCCTACACTCTATTATTACGATATCTAAAAATATATAAATAATCATGCTCTACTGATAGTCTTGTGTTTCAGTTTGATACTTGATTGGTTTATCTGAAGTAAATAGAGAATGGAATGGGAGTTAATGTTTTGTTGTAGTGGAACACAAACTTGGCAATTTCAGGCTTATAAATATCTTGAATTTGCAAATGTTTAGTTTAATATAAAACAGTTTAGCTGAGCTTTGATATGGTGCATTTCAAATAGTTTCACCTGTTCTGTTTTGTAATATTTGTAATTTTTGAAAATGTGATGCATATGCAAAGGTGGGCATTTTTTCTTTCTTTAGGAAAGTGAGCTCAACTTGTGCAATGTGCTTTCTAGATCACGTAAAGCACAGCACAATAAATGTGATGTGTTTTGGAAATCACGTAAAGCCCAGTGCAACTTGCACAATGTGCTTTGAAATCATGCAAAGCACAGTGCAATAATGCAATGTATTTTTGATTTTATAAAAAGCACATGCGATTTTAAAACCATGTGAAACACAGAACAACAAGCAACAATGTGATTTTGAAATTCATGTAAAGTGCAATGTAAACTATTTAAAAACGATATTAAACACACACACAACGTAATTATTAAATCAATTAAAATGTAATGTACTTTTTCAAATCATAAGCACATCTCAATTGGCTTACACAGAAGGGGATTGAGAGATTAAAAATCTCTCAAAAGATTTAAAATCTCGCAATCCCCTTCTGTGTAAGCAAACAGAATTCGTCTACTCTTTGAAAATTTCTTAATCTTTTCTCTCATTGGCTAATTTCTTTCAGCCAATGAGAACTCTACTTTCCCCCTTTATAACTTAGTTTGGTTTCAATTCTGCTTCATTCTGACGATTTCCCCTGAAGAGTGTCAGATGAAAAGCTTTGGGAAAAAAAATCTTTTACTTCACGCAATCTTCAATAATTATTATAATTAATTATAAGCTGATTAGTGATAGTTTGGATCAACTTGGGAGAAATATTTACTACATCTGATTTAGACAGATTAACAGTTAATTTATTTGAACAGTACCATATGTTCAAATTTTTCAATTTTTTATTATTTATACCATAAAGGAAAACTGGATTTAATGTCTGAAATATTAAACAGGTAAAGCTGCAAATAATCCAAGTGTACAATCAACAGCATTTTGTTAATTGCTTACATACATGAGAAATAGTAAGGAACCAAGAGAATATCTTTGTGGCACACCTTAATCTATTTTCTTAAGATCAGATTGAATTTGGTTTAAGTCAACAAATGATTTCCAGTAATTTAAATATAAAATTAATAACTTAAATACTAGTCATTATTTAATTGTTTATTTCTTTTGATGTTTCCCCAGAAGGTTTCCTTATTATCATTTTTTTGTCTAAATTGTTCCATTTTCAAGAATTTTTTCAATAACATTAAATTTCAAAGCACAATTTGGTAGATAATTTGGATTTTGGCTACATAGGCTACGTCTTTCAGCTATTTTCCTGGCATCTGAAATTCTTCTAATTAATTTGTCTTTGATCTTGATAGTTAGAATTCCAATTTTTAAAGAGTTTACAAAAAAATTCTCTTAGTGATTTAATGGCCCAGATGGTAGGTGCTTTCACGCAGCCTGGGCCATGAGTAAGTCTGCTCATTGATTTTAAAATGACAGACCGAAACTGAACCTACCAAAACGGAAAGGCCATGAGTAAGTCTGCTCATTGATTTTAAAATGACAGACCGAAACCGAACCTACCAAAACGGAAGGGTATCCACCCATTTCGATGTTCAGTGTGGGTCTGCTAGTCGGCAAACGTCCTTTTCAGGACGGGGCAATGTCAGGATAAAACTGCCCTTTTCAGGGCACATTGCCAACAAGTTCCGAAGACCCACTATTCTTCAGCTGAACATCGAAGGCCTCACTGCAAGCAAGATGAATGTTCTTCATCACCTCGCTATGCAGTCTGAGGCACTCGTCATCCTACTGCAGGAGACCCACTGCACTGATGCAGAGAAGTTGGTGCTACCACACTACCAACTAGCTGGGTCTTCTTTAAGCAGGAAGCATGGCCTTGCCACATTTGTCCACGAGCGACTGAGATACACGCTTTTGGACCAATCTCCACCGACATCGGAGATCGAGTGGTTGTGTGTGGACGTTGATAGCTATAAAATAGTCAACGTCTACAAACCACCGCCAATGCGATTGCGAACCCTGGATCTCCCAGTGTTTCCTCACCCCTGTCTTTACGCTGGCGATTTTAACTGTCGTCATGCTGACTGGGGTTACGATGACAACAGTCCAGACAGTGAGTGCTTGGCTGACTGGGCAAGTATTAATTATCTTGCCCTCCTATATAATGCCAAGGACGCTGCCAGTTTTTATTCCAGCCGCTGGAACACTGGCACCAATCCAGATCTAGCTTTTGCTTGCATAGGTCCAAACAGTCGCTTACTGAATAGACGTGTCCTTGAGAAGTTTCCCAGGTCACAACATCGACCCTCGCTTATTACACCACCAAGGTTTGCTATGGCAGTGCCAAGCATGCCTGTTAAGTGATGGAACTTCTGCAAGGCCAATTGGAATCACTACATTGCTTTGATGAATAAATTCGCAAAGACTTTGTTGCCGCCTGATTCACTTGATGTGGATGCGGCTTACCAGGATTTCTGTAACACCATTAAGAAAGCAGCCAAAAAAGACTATCCCATGCGGGTATCGAAATAACTATATTCCGTGTTGGGATACAGAGTGTGAATCCCTCTATAAAACCTTTTTGCAGTCTCCTCAGGAAGACGACTCAGGTTTGGCTGCTACAGCTCTGCTTGCCAAGCTTGACAGAAAACGGAGGGATCGATGGTCCAAAGCAGTACGGAGCATTGACTTCTCACACTCTAGTCGAAAAGCATGGAGTATTTTGAACAACCTTACTGGTAGGTCACGACACTCTCCTCGTCACTGTCCCATTTCAGCCGATGCTATTGCATCTCAGATGGTTAGAAATGGGAAATACGAGGCTGTTGATCGCAAGTCATCTCGACTTGTCTTTCAAAAAGTGTCTGACCTTTGGAGGGCCACAACACCAGACGCAGTAAATATCTCTGACAAATTTTCACAGAGAGAATTTGCTGCTGCCCTTCAGCACTTAAAACCAGGTAAAGCTCCGGGTCCTGATTCCATCTGCCCCAAGCTTATACTCCATGCCGGAGCTGCTTTGAAGTCCCAGTTACGTGACTTCCTTTCTTCCTGTTTACGCTGACTCAAGATTCCCAAGATCTGGAGAAGAGCGCTTGTGGTCGCGATCCCAAAACCAGGAAAGCCCGTGGGGGATCCAAAGAGTTATCGACCGATATCTCTGGCTCTGTGTCCCCTACAAGATCTTCGAGGCTTATCTACGCCCGCGTTGAACCATTAATCGATCCACTGCTCCCTAAAGAGCAGGCTGGGTACCGACGCGGAAAGTCACCCGTAGATCAAGTTGTTCTGCTAACCCAGAACATCGAGGATTCTTTTGAGGCTAAAAAAAAGGCCGGTGCCGTATTTATCAATCTGACAGCTGCTTATGACACTGTCTGGCACCGTGGCCTTACCTGCAAGCTGCTGAGACTACTTCCGGATAAGCACATGATCAAAATGATCAAGGAGCTTGTCCAAAATCGAAGTTTCACCCTTACCACCGGTGACAGCAAGCAAAGCAGGCTACACCGTCTTAAAAACGGCATTCCTCAGGGATCAGTCTTGGCTCCCTTCCTATTTAACATCTATACGTACGATCTTCCTTCCATGATTTCCAGAAAGTTTGCTTATGCTGATGATTTAGCATTGTTGCACTCTTCTGGAAACTGGAAGGACTTGGAGGGGACCTTAAGCCAAAACATGTCCACACTGTCAGCATATCTCCAGACTTGGAGGTTGAAGCTCAGTCACACTAAGACGGTGACGACAGCCTTTCACTTAAATAACCGAGAGGCCAAACGTGAGCTAAAGGTCTACAATAATAGTAGACTTTTACCGTTCTGTCCAACCCCTACATACCTTGGGGTAAAACTGGACAGATCGCTCACGTTTCGTCACCATTTAGTGGCATTGCGCAAAAAACTATCCTCGCGCGTCACACTGCTGAGGCGACTCGTGGGCTCGGGATGGGGTGCTGGTGCTAAAACACTACACATAGCCACCTTGTCTCTAGTCTACTCAACAGCTGAGTACTGTGCGCCAGTCTGGTGTCGCAGTGCTCACACTTGCCTCATTGACAGTGTCTTGAATGACGCCTTGCGCATAGTTACTGGATGCCTGCGTCCTACTCCAACAGATCACCTACCTGTACTCTCAGGCATCCAGCCAGCTGAGCTTTGCCGACTGGGAGCGACACTCTCCTTGGCTTACCGTGTATCTCTGGACCCCGATCATATCTTGTATGGTGTTTTAAGTGGGTCCTCAGATACTGGCCAAGTGAGACTAAGATCCAGACGCCCGTTTGTGCCAGGTGCGCGGAATCTTTTGGACAATCTTGCCAGACTTGGCATCCATGGCTCTGAATGGACGAATCACAAATGGAACGCAGAGTACTGTGAAAATGCTTCCAGGCTCCGTGCTTTTGTGCCCGAGACCAGTGTCAGGCCTATTGGGATGGGCTTACCCCGAGCAGCTTGGGTTAAGCTCAACCGCCTGCGGACTGGTGTTGGGCGATTCCATTCGTCCATGCACAAATGGGGTCTCGCTCCTTCACCGAATTGCGAGTGTAGCGCCTCAGAGCAAACCGCAGACCATGTACTAACAATGTGCCCCATACATCGGGCACCACATGGAGCACGCGGTCTGACAGTTTTGTATGACGAAACTCGATGCTGGCTTAATAACATCACTGCCAGCATCTGATTCAGGCAGTGCAGCAGTCTGGGGTAGTAAAAGGATAAACCCTCGGCCCCAGTTCTGTTTGTGTCTGGCCTGGAGTGGATGCCCTTCAAACGACGACAACGAGTGATTTAATCTTCTCTTCAATTTCTTTGACATTCAATTAATTTTGGTTTTTTATTATTTGGATTCTTCCATTTAATTTTCGCTCTTCACTTAGATAGTTAGGATTCCAATTTACAAAAGAATTCTCTCAGTGCTTCAATCTTCTCTTTTTGAATTTTTTGACATTCTGTAAAAATCAAATTGTCACTGATGAGACTTCAATAGTTGGAACAGCTGGCTGGCAGAAGATTTTGCATAACAATATTTTTTTATTCTTTATTTAGGCTATATGCACCAAGCTAAGGCTATATCTTTAATTTTCTTTTAATGTTTTATAGCAAGATTATTTTTTCTTTTACAATTTGAGGATCCTAAACCATGTCTTCAATTTTGTCTTCAATTCTTATGTAAATGATATAATATCTTATGTAAATGGAAAGATTAAACACTTCTCCCATGTTTGTAGGTCAAATAACAGCTCTGGAAAAAGGTTAAAATCTACAAATAAAGTGCAGCCTTGTCTTTGGCATCACTTACATCTATGGTGTCCTGGAAATTTGCTGAGATCTGCAATATTAGTGAAATGGTAAAAATCTTACTGCTCTGATTGACTCTGGGAGTTCAAAAAGTTACATTATTTCAAAAGTATCCAAAGACCTGAAACACGTGAAATACAAATGGCATCCTCAGCGATGAAAATGAAATCAAATGGATTTTGTCTTGTTGACCTAGAATTAAAAGGTAACAAATACAAATCGACGAGACTCAATGTTTTTGAGAATCTATGCAGTGATGTAATCCTAGGGCTAGATTTTCAAGGTCATCACCAACACGTCAACACCGTATCAAAAAATAAAGTACAACCTCTTGCCGAATGTAAAAGTTTTCCTGTGACAGATAGTGCTTTAAAATCTATTGAATTGTTGAAAACAGAATTAGCTAAGGCTGCTCTGTGATCAGTTGGTGAGTCTTTACCATTCACCGTTGAATGCAATGTATTAGACATAGCAGTTTCTGCGACTTTGAATCAAGGAGGGTGCCCCGTAGCGTTCATGTCTCAAACACTTCAAGGAAGCAAGCGGCACTACCCCGCCTTTGAAAAAGAAGCCACTGCAATAACTGAAGCCATTAAAAAAAGAAGTATTGACTTCAAAGGTCCCTTGCTGTCTTTTTCTGTAAACAAATACTTATTAATAGTTGTCGATGAATACTCTCATTTTCCTTTTGGTTTCCCTTGTAAGGACATGACTACTTGGACAGTAACACAATGCCTTGATCAAATTTTCATTTTATGTGGTACACTGTCGTTTGTGCACTCTAATAATGCTCCTAGTTTCTGTTCTCATGAATTTAAAACTTATTTAATGAGTCAAGGAATATCTTACAGTAAATCAAGCATATACAATCCTGCGGGAATTGGACAAACTGAAAAGACTGTGCAGACTGTATGGAAAACAATTCAGCTTGCCTTAAAATCTTACAATCTGCCTCTTTCGTGATGGGAGTCGGTATTAGCAGAAGTGCTGCATTCAATACAATCTTTATTGTACATGACAACAAATGCCACCACGCATGAACATTTTTTTATTTTTCAGCGTCGTTCTACAACCGGTATGTCACTTCCATCCTGGATGACAACTGGATCCAAAGCCTTCATAAAGTCCTTTGTGAATCACTCCAAGTCTGACCCATTTGTGGACAAGGCAGAAATAATGCATGTTAACCCAAATTACATGCAGGTCCATAGTATAAATGGTCAAGAAATGACAGTATTGTTACAAAACTTGGCTTCATGTCCACAAGAAGACACTGCAGATGAGGAGCCTGACTCACCTTTAACCCCAGTCAACAACAACAAAGCGTCCAACCTTGAGAATAATTTACCTAGGGAACAGGACGAGGTCACTCCACAGAGCAACGCAAATGACAAAAGCCGTGCCTCCCCTAACTTTGTACCTCAGCGTTCCTCAAGAATAAATAATGGCGTTCCCCCACTCCATTATGGTGTAGACTGAGAATAACGTTTATTTTTAAGGAGGGGTGAATAAACTATGTAATCAACAAAGTTCTTTATGATGCTTGCCATGCATTGCACCTTTTCTCCAACGTGTTGATTTCTGTTGATTCTGTTATTTCACATTCCATTTACACTTTGATTTTGTCAGTTGTTGTTTTGTCGAATAGTTGAAGGTCATTTTTCAGGTTGTCCATTTAAATTAATTCCTTTATTAATTTTTCATTTTAGAGTTTCAGTGTATTTAATTTTTGGTTTAAACTTTTATTAAAGTCTTGTAAAATGTTGTTACTTCAGTCTAGATAAACTTTTTTTTCCAAATTAGCTAGCTTGATTATTGTTTGCATTTTACCAAGTCAATTTTTGCAATAAAGGCGTATTTACAGCCGTTTATAGTACTTTTTTCTTTCAGCACGATTTTGGTTTGTTTTATTGATGCTCAAATCCACTCATGTTTTTGAGAAAAAATGAGTGGATTTGAGCATCAATAAAACAAACCAAGATTGCACTGAAAGAAAAAAGTACTGTAAACGGCTGTAAACGCACCTTAATTGTCCTGGCTGTTAAAAATTAGCACAATGCAGTCATTAACCACAAAGCACCAATGTGGTATTGGTCAAATTTAATTGAGTCTTTGTACTTTTCCACAGTAATGTGTCATTTGCCTCATTGGTAAGACTTCAAATTACTCCTCGGGGTGCATTTTTTCAATATATTACAGGCCAAAAGTGATTTTGGTCAAATTCATTAAAGCAGTGGCAGAGTTAAGAGTGATTCCCTAATCATGTTTCTATAGTAAATTTCAAAAGTGCTGCAGAAATTTTGTTTCATGTAGTCAAAACAGTCAAACAACTTTTGCTTTTTTTTAAGTTGTAAAACACACTCACATTGACTTTGCAAATGTCAACTAAATTTGACAACATTTGTCAAAATTTTGCTGTGTAAAATTTTGCATACAACTATTGAATTCTTGCTTATTTTTGTAATTTTTTAAGTGGTTATGGAATTAGTTTGAATATTTTATTTCTACAATTATACTAGGCATTGTGAAACTTTAATAGATGTAAATTGTTTACAATTACTCTTATAACTTTTCACCCTCTTTATCTTTATAAGTTCTGAATAAGCAATATAAGCTTACACATTCTACGATATTCAACCAATTTTGTACCTTTGCTAAGACTTTTACACCCCCCAGACCTAAACCAGTGCATGCAATTTTCATTTTAAATTTTTGATCTACATGGTTTTTAGAAATTATTAAAACGTGGACATGAAATCACTTTTAACTCTTCATCTTCAATAAATATAAGCAAAATTAATTCTTGGTTTTAATAAATTTAACCAATCAAGAAAATGCAAACACAAATCCACAAAGGAGTAATTTGACCTATTACTACAAAGACTCATTTGATTTTGCCCAACCCTTGTCATGACACTGTTTATGACAGCATTGCACAAATGTTCAACAGCTAGGAAAATTACAAACAAAAATGAACTTTTAAAAATGCAAATAATAATCTTAAAAATAAGTCCACAGTTATGTACCATTTGGCTTGATGCTATGAGATCAAATTATTTTAGTGTAGGCATTTTCTTGATCACCATATATTTAAAGGAAGAATTGATTTTGGTCACAATCATTAATGTGGCAAAGATTTCCTGCTTGCCTTTCTCTAGCAATTTTGCTAAAAAATTTCTTCTTCTTTTGGCCTTTCCCTTTAGTCAGGGGTGGCCACAGCGTATCATCATTCTCCACATCTTTCTGTCTTCAACAATTTTGTGTTCAATTTTGCCAAAAAATGATTTTAAAAATGTTACGCACTTTAAAACTTGATAAAAATCAAGTATTATCCTCACATAATTGAAATAAAAAAGCCTCTAGCAATTGTTATAAAAATCAAGCATCTTGTTATAAAAAAATAGAGACAAAAATTATTATTATTAATGCATAAAATTATTATTGTGATGGTGTGCAGTTTTTATATGCATTAATTGTTATGGAGAAGAATACTTTCTAGTAGTGCTTGATTGGTAGATCACTAACTTACAAGATAAACTAAGATTTTTATTTTACTTTTGACAAAAAATGCAATAATACCTTTATAAACTTTTACTTAAGTAAATTGTTGTTTCTGCAACATTTTAACAGAAATTTATCCATAAAAACTTTTTATAACAAGCCAAAATCAAAAGGTCAAAATAAGGTAGACAGGACTTGTCCTGTCGTGTTCAAATTTAAGCTGGACACATATATTGGAAAAGCAAGTGCAGTAAAGTGCCAGCTTTACTGATCAGTTGTACTGAAACAAGAGCTGTGTACAAAAGCAAAGCTTTCTGTTTTCAGATCAGTTTTTGTTTCTATCCTCAACTATGGTCATGAGTATTGGGTAATACCTGAAAGAGTGAGATCCTGAGTATTGGCAGGCAAAATGTTTTTTTTGCGAAAAGTCAGAGGTTTATCACTACTTGACAAGGTTAAAAGCACTGACATTCCTCAATCTCTTAACATCAAACCACTACTACTCTGCATAGAATACTTGCAACTGTGCTGGTATGGCCATGTGACATGAATATCCTACAAGCAAACAGCAAAGCAACTAACAGGTGGTCTTCTGAGTGGCAAAAGGCCTAGAAGGCAACCCAAAATTTGCTGGCAGAATTATGAAGACCTGGCCTGGTCATGCCTTGGAATTCTAACAGCAAAATTGCTGCTAGTTGCAGGAGATCAGGATGCTTGAAGATCCCAACTTGAACTACTGCTTCCACAACCCCAAAAGGACTAGCAGGCAAAGGGAAATACACTGAACTAATTCAATGCTTTTCCTTGAAAATGATGATGGTGTTTGAAAGCCACAGTAGTCCATTTCACCATATAGAATTGTCAGGTGGTTATTAATTCAAATAAAGTAACCACCTGACAATTTAATTTGAATAAGTATTTTTATTTGAACAAATAACCACCCAACAATTCTATAGAATGAAACAGACCCTTGGTTTTGTAACATTATTAAATTGCTCTGATCTTTTTATTGAGCACTCTACAATAAAAAAACATTTCACTCTAGCAATATGTAGGTCTGTCTGTCCAAAAAGTATCCAACCTTATCTCCTCCCGCCAAAAATAATGCCACACCATCGAAGTGGTTTTGGCAGATTGTAATGTCACAATTACTCATACATAAAAAATTTCAAACCAATAGTTGGTGTCATTATCTTTTTTTTGAAGCATTTAGTGCAGTTGTATATTGCAGTCACATTCATTTCTACGTTTCATCTTTTCAGTAGCTTAGCTAAAACAACATTATAGCATGAAATTTGCTTAACATTGTAATGTGTTTTCTTTTAATTTGTTTCTGTCTTGCTTTAATAATGTAAATAAATCAATTTTAAAAAATGCTTAATCCAATATGGCTGCTTTCACAGCAATTTTATGATATAAATATTCCTTAACAGCGGCATATGCAGAAAGCTTTTGAGGGGGGGCCAAAGTTCCATCACAATCATGTGACATCCCAAATCAACTTGGGGGTGCCAAAGGCACGAGTATTAAGGGTGGTCCAGGGGCATGCCCCAGAAAAATTTTGCAAAATTATACCCAAAAATATGCATTTTCGTGAATTCTGCAAACAAGTTTTAGTATAATGCTCTTACAAGACTTATTAGAAGAATGAAATAGTAAAATGAAAATCAAGCATAAAACAAAGTTAGCAAAATTAATTGATCAAATATCGCTTTTAAAATAGTGGTTTGTGTGGCTATATGTCTTCCCTCTACAAGGTTTTGTCTGCCTTTACAACTCATATTCACTTTCAAGAGCATAAAAAATTTTGATAACTGTTTTACTTTAACCAGATTTCTACCAGTGTTCTGAAATCACCCAAAACACTATGGAATTTAGGTTTTAATCAACTAAGAACATAGTTATCTAAACAGAAATGCATGTTAATAGAGAAACAAGCAACACAACTTAAGAACAACACACCTAAACAACCATGCGTCGCTCTGACAGCATTCTGCAGCAACCGCAAGATAGAACGCACAGTAAAAAAACTCAAAGCAAGAACGTGCTTCGGGCTTGACCATGCACAATTACAATTACACAACAACCAGTAAGTGGTCTGAGCGACAAGTGGTTTTTCACAGAAAAATTGAAATATAGGGCGAACCCTGAATACTCACAAAAAACCAGCTTTGCTTTTGCTAAAATTGCTTGGTTTTGCTTTACAGTTTTTCATTTTTAGGGTCTGAGAGGAAGGCCATGGCACAGTGGCCTCCCCCTTGGTACACTAGTGTCACTTAATCTTTTTGTGTTTTTTGAAGTTTAGCTAAAAAATATTTTGTTGCAAGTATTTAAGAGTTTTTAAAAGTCTGTCTGGTCATGTCTCAATATCTTTAAACTTTAGCTACATCTTTACTTTGTATATCTTTCAACTCTTAAATATATTTAAATTTTTAAAAGTTACATCAACTTACAGTGTAAATTATGATTTCAGTAAAGCATTGAATAATACTACAGGGTGTCAAGAAAGTTCCCGATCGATTTTTAAATTTAATGTAATTGAAAAACTTCAATGAATTATGAGAAGTTCTGTACGTCATTTTTCCACTTAATCCTCCTTTTCAATGTTTCAGATACACTTTTCAAATTTTTTTGGCTAAAATAATAATAAAATGAGTAAAAGAGCTGCAATCATTCAACTTCATCGTGCAGGACATTTAAATTCTAAAATTATGAAGTTGCTAAAAGCACCAAAATCGACTGTTTGCGATACAATCTTGCACTTCCAAGAACTTGGAACCATGGAGGATCGGGATAGGAGTGGACGACCTCGATCCGCTCGCACTCCAGCAAAGATCAAGGCCCTCAGGGAGAGAATTCAGAGGAACGATCCTTGAGGAAAACGCTAAAGACATGAATATCAGCCATGAGTCTGTCAGAACAATTGTTGAACAGGATCTCAAAATGTCCCCATACAAAATCAGGACAAGACAACTCCTAACTGACCTCCAGAAGCGAAAAAGAAAGGAGAGGGCCAAAATTCTGCTGAACCGTCTGAAGGGAGGCACGGAGAAAGGCGAAATCGTTTTTTCAGACGAAAAACTCTTCTCGGTGGAGGTGAAGTTCAACACCCAGAATGACAGGATTCTCGGAAAGTCGCCCAAGGACCTCCCTGATCATCTTCGATTCGTTTCACGCCAACAGAAACCCTTGTCTGTGATGGTATGGGGTGCAATCTCCAAATCTTGGAAATCTCCCCTCATTTTTGTTAAAGAGGGGGTCAAAGTGAATACAGATTCGTATGTCAATGATATTTTAACCCCTGCCCTCACATCAATGAAGGAAAAGTTCAAAAATAAGTCCTTCACCTTCCAACAAGACGGCGCGCCTTCTCACACATCAAAGAAGACGCAGAAGTGGTGCGAAGAGCACTTTCCTTCATTCTGGACCAAAGATTTGTGGCCACCATCTTCGCCCGATCTCAATCCTATGGATTTCTGTGTGTGGGGTATTCTGGAAAAAGAAGCCTGTTCTTCACCCCATAACAACCTGGAGGATCTTCGAGCTTCCCTGAAACAAGCATGGGAGAAAATTCCTCAAGATGCCCTTTGTGCTGCTTGTCAGAATTTCCGACAGAGGCTCCAACGTGTTATTGATACAGATGGGGGTCGTTTTGAATAAACCAGATTTTTTTATGTTCATGGAGCTTTGTTCTATCACCACAATAAACCTTTTGTTGATTTAACCTTCTGTCATTAGCCCTATATAATTTTGTTTAGGATCGGGAACTTTCTTGACACCCTGTATAGTATTTTTCTCAGCATAGTTTTGACAACATTTAATGGAATCTTAATATATTTCAAAAAAGTTAAAAGCAGGTAAACTTTGTTTAATTGATAAAAAAAGCCAAATTTAAATTTGGCATTATACAAAATGTGTTTATGGAAATAAAAAATTCTTTTTGTAGCATGTGAGAAATATTTAAAATAGTTTAAAATAAATAAGCCAGAATACTGGCATGTTCCATTTGGTAAAACACCTTAGAAAATGTAAAAACCAAAGCACCATTGAGTGGACGTTTACAAACTGCAAAAAAAAGGTTAGCAATTTAGTTGGCAATCTTGTTGTGACAATTTAAGACCTGTTTTTGTGTAAGAAAGTAAAGAAATAAAGGATTTTGCAAAAATGATTTGTAAATGATTTAAAATTACATTATTCAGTTGTACTTGTCCATTTCTCTTCATCTGTTTACTCCATACCTGTTTACTCCGTATCTGTTTACTCCGTTATCTGTTTACCATATCTGTTTCTAAAAGCACTCACTTCTACCAAATGGGGTAAACAAAAGGAATTAATTGTCTCCACATTCAAAGCTATCACTTGCCCCATTTTGAAATATGTAAACACCATATGGAGCCCTATGATATCAAACACCAACATTAAGAAACCGCAAACCATTCATAACACAGCTTTGCAAATTGCTACTGGCTGCACATGAGATACAAACACTCAACACATACACAATGAAACCGAAGAAAGTCCTTCTAATGGACACCCATCTCAAACTTCATGCTACTCAACTTAAAACAACTGACTCAAACACAAACACATTCTTTGCATGACTTTATGCATACTTAAATTACCCAGAAATATGAAAGCCACAATATTTCATAAAATGAGTTAACATAATCATCTCAAAACCAGACATAACACCTGAGGAATGTAAAACAAACCTTAAACATATTCACACTACCAACACCTCACAATACATCAGTTCTAGAAAAAACAACAAAGTTACTAACACCACACCCTATGACATTTATTCATCAGAACAAACATTACCACATCATATGCATACAAAACTGGCACAACTCAGTGCAACAAATCACCGACCACTCTTGCAAAGTTACCTACATACAGTGAACCCTGAAACATACATGCCATAATGCCCACTATGCTTGTCACACACACTTCTTCTTCCAGCTTCTCCGTACGCAGGGTCGCCACAGTGCAACAGTATTCTCCATTTCACTCAATCTACTTCGTCTCTTTCCCTAGCTCCAACCCTTTCCATGTCTTCTCTCACCAAATCCATCCACCTTCTTCTTGGCCTTCCTCTTTTCCTTCTGCCTGGCACTGCCATCTCCGTCATCTTTTTCCCCAAATAGTCTTCTCTTCTTTTTACGTGTCCATACCAACGTAGCCTCGCATTCTGAAGTTTGTCTCCCAGCTTTGCAATTTTCGCAGTCCCTCTCATATATTTGTTTCCTATCTTGTCCTTTCTTATCACTCCCAGTGCCCATCTCACCATTTTCAACTCTGCAACTTCCATTTTTCCTATTTGTCTTTCCGTCACTGCCACCATTTCCATTCCATAAAGCATGGTTGGTCTAACAACACTCTTGTACATTTTACCCTTAACCTTTGCTGATAACTTCCTGTAGCACAGGACTTCAGACACCTTCATCCAACTCATCCATCCTGCTTGGATCCTTCTCCTTACTTCTTCTTCACATTTTCCATTGCTACTAACTGTTGAACCAAGGTATTTGAAGTTTTTTGCTCTATTTACCTTTTCTCCATCATCCACACCCCGAACCCTCAAACATTCGATCTTGCTCCAGCTCACTGTTAGGCCTCTTCTCTCCAGTGCATTTCTCCAAATCCTCCAAGATCCTCCTCTAGTTCCCTATGATTTTGTCTAGACAGGACTATGTCATCTGCAAATAGCATATCCCATGGTGCATCCTTCCTGATGTCCTCCATCAGCCTGTCTATGATGATGGCAAAAAGAAATGGGCTGAGTGCTGAACCTTGGTGGAGTCCAACACCTACATTAAATTCTTTAGTCAACCCTGCTGCACTTCTCACAGTTGTTGTCACTTTGTCATACATATCCTTGATAATCTTTATGTAGCACTCTGATGTTTCAGCCAACCATAAGCATTCCCACAGTTCCTCTCTGGGTACCCTGTCGTATGCTTTCTCCAAGTCAATAAAGGCACAGTGCACAGCCTTCTGCCCTTCAGTCCACTTTTCCAACAGCATCCTTAGACAAAAGATTGTGTCAGTGGTACTCCTTCCTGGCATAAACCCAAATTGTTGCTCAGCGATTGTCACCTCCTTCCTTATCCTTGCTTCTATTATCCTCTCCCACAATTTCATAGAGTGGTTCATCAACGTGATCCTCCGGTAGTTTTCACATTCCTTGATGTCTCCTTTACCTTTGTACAAAGGTACAAGCACGCTCCTCCTCCATTCATCTGGCATCTTCTCTTCTCGCAAGAGTCAGTTGAAGAAGTTCACTAAAAACTCCACACCTTTATTGTCTTGAGCAATCCATGCTTCCACTGGTATGTCATCAGGTCCTTGAGCTTTTCCCTTCTTCATCTTCCTCAACCCAGTCCTAACTTCTTCTCCAGAGATATCTCCATGTCCCTTTCTCTCCCTTCTGTTCTCGTTTTCTCTTCTTTTTCTAGGTTTTTCATGGTTGAGTAAGTTGTCAAAATACTCCTTCCATCTCTGTTTCACTTTCTCTTCTTCCATTAGAATCTCCCCAGTTTTACTCTTAATTACTCTTACTTTTTGAACATCCTTGCTCTGTCTGTATCTCTGCCTTGCTATTTTGAACACCTCATTTTCCCCTCCTTTGTTTCCAGTTTTTCGTACAGTTCCTCATATGCCTTGTTTCTTGCCTTTGCCACTTCTCTCTTAGCTTGCTTTCTTGCAGTTTTATAGGCCAACTTGCTTGTATCATCTCTGATGGTATCCCATGTCTTTTTAGCTTTTTTCTTAACCTTCAACTTCTCCTGGACTTCCTGGTTCCACCACCATGTTTCCCATCTACCTGCTATGCTAATTTTTCCCAATGTTTCACCCAGTTTCCTTCTGGCAATGCTCCATATCATTTTAGCTATTCTTTGCCAGTCTTCCTGTCCACCAAGTATTCTGCTTTCAATCACTTCCATTTTGAATTTATAGTTCACTTTCGAGTCCTTTAGTTTCCACCATTTTATTCTCTTCACTAGTTTTGGTGCTTTTCTCCACTTTGTCCAGGTTATGCTTGTCACACACAAACATGACACTAATCACCTCTTTAACTGCAGTCAAGTACCAACACAACACAACACCACTAGTCTGTTGAAAAAGCCTTTAGAAGCAGCAGAGGTAATCCAAGAGTGGGAATCTAGATTGGCTTCTTCAAGAGATTAAGGGATGGCTACTCCAAGATATCCTTGGAGGAGGGGCAACAACAACAACAACATTTCTCTTCATATTGTGATTTCATATTAAGCTATTATGCAACATACTTTAACAAAACCTTAGCAGATTTAATTTTGTAAAGTCTTCTTTGCTTAAACAACCAGTTTAGCAGCACTATTTAAAAACAAATTAAATAAAAATTGATCTTAATTGAAGCGATTAATTGGTTTAATTTATTTGAATCTCTAGTTATAATTTAAATTTAAGTATAAATTAAATAAACACTAAATTACTTATAATTTAAATTTAAGAAGGTTGAAAAATAGTTTTTCTGTAGAGTATAAATAGGGTTATTCCATGTCAAGCATCCTAGAGGTCCCAGTTTGACCCTCTCCAAATTCTCTAACTTTGTCAAAATGTTGTTTAGCATGATTAAGGCATGTCTTAAAATTTTAGCGTAATAGGTAGTGTATATTTAAAATTACAATATCTCAAACTTTCAGATACCCCTATGAGAGCTGACACTTGGTTATTTGGTAGCACTTTCACAGATGCATATCTCCAGTTTCAAAAATCACAGAAAGCTAATTTTTTATGTATGTGTTCAACTTTTGGTATGCTTCATATATCTCATGCAACAAAATAGTAATCTTGTATTGTGGGGGGTTTATGAACTGCCAAAGTTTCTACTTTTTTATGCAAAAACATAATTTGGGTCAATTTGGAATGCCTGTAACTTTTGAACAAAAAGTAATAAGAAGGTCAGGTTAACTATGAATGATAGTTGCCAACTACACTACAACTTGATAAAGTTTGAGTAAGAATACTGCATTGTTGTAAAAGTTGTTTTAACTTAAAATATGGACAAAATGCGAAAATTTTAAAATAGCACCATCTTCTGGCATAAAAATGCTCCTGTGGGCACTTATTCACATTACAGATTTTTTTACCAGTAAAAGAGCATTTCTTTATGAACTTGTACAGAGAGTTTCACTTATATGACTCAACTGTTAAGGGTTAATATTAGGGTGCATTTGACCCCCACAAATTTAAAAAAAAGTTTTTTTGCATGTCTACAAGGTCTGTTCAAAAAGTATCCGACCTTTTTCCCTCTCGCCAATAAGGTATGAGCAAACTGCCCGTGCAAAGCGTGGCTGCACACACACACATTCACGCGTAATCGTGAAGCGTTTCAGGCCGATTCGTCATTCGTATCTCTCTGTGTAAAGCATTTAGTGCAGGCGTGTAGTACGTGTTCATCGGTTTTTTGATTTTCAGAAAATTTTATTTCAATGACAGAACGCATCGAACAGAGGTATTGCATCAAGTTTTGTCAAAAACTTGGTGATACTCAAGTTGAAACAATTCGAAAGATTCAACAAGCTTTTGAAAATGAGGCCTTAAGCCCAACTCAGATAAAGCAATGGTTTAAACGCTTTAAAGATGGCCGTGCATCAGTGGAAAGTGATCCTCGCTCAGGAAGGCCATCCACAAGCCGAAACGAGGAGGCGATGGATCAGGTTCGTGAAAAAGTGTTGGAGGATCGTCGTTTAACAGTACGAGAGATTGCTGCAGAAATGGGAATAAGCACAGGCTCAGTTCATTCAATCCTAACTGAGGATTTGAACCTGCGGAGAGTGTCGGCTAAATTTGTCCCCAAGCTGCTGACGGAGCAACAGAAGGAACTCCGGAAGGAAATTTCGGAGGACATGCTGGATGTTGCAAATCATGACCCAGAATTTATCAAGACAATCATCACTGGTGATGAGACCTGGGTTTATGGTTATGACCCAGAAACCAAGTTTCAATCATCACAATGGAAGCATCCGGAATCACCACGCCCAAAAAAAGCTCGGCAAGTCCGCAGCAATGTGAAAGTTATGCTGACCTGTTTTTTTGATTCCCGTGGCATCGTGCATCATGAATACGCACCAGAAGGTCAAACAATCAACAAAGAGTACTACCTGGAGATTCTACGTCGCCTTCGTGATGCTGTGCGAAGAAAGTGGCCAAACATGTGGGCAGCAAAGAATTTTCAGCTTCACCACGACAATGCTCCCGCTCATTCTGCACATGTGGTCCAAGCTTTTCTAGCCAAAAACAGCATGCCACTTATTAGACAGGCTCCTTACTCTCCCGACTTAGCACCGTGTGATTTCTGGCTGTTCCCTAAGCTAAAAACAACTCTGAAAGGGAGGCGATTTCAGTCAAGAGAAGACATTATGAAAAAAGCGACGGAGGAGCTTCAGAGCATTCCGGGGGAGGAGTTTATGAAGTGTTTTGAGAAGTGGCAGAAGTGCTGGGATAAGTGTGTGAACCACCAAGGGGAATATTTTGAAGGAGATTGAATAAAACTTGCAAAATTTATTGTGTTGTGTGCTTTATACAAAAAAGTCGGATACTTTTTGAACAGGCCTCGTAGATATTGCTTATATAGCATGTCATTAAACTTAAAAATAACAAAATAAAAGTTACAAAACAATGACTACATATATGAGTGAGACAAAGCACTAGGGATGTACCAATACTTAAGTATCGGTATCAGTGGTATCGGCCTATTTTTGTGGTATCGGCTAGTAGTATTGGTATCGGTAAATATAGCCGATAACCTGCCGATACTTTTCAAGCACAAAATAAATATAAAATTTTTTTTTCGTATAAATATAAAAAATTTTTGTTCCCCCTGGAACTGGATTGGATTTCTAACATAATTAATGATTTCTTTTACAGATTTGTAATAATATTGTAATGAATAAAACAGGTCTACAAAATTTGATGGAGTATCAAAAACAAGAATAAAAACTATACGTTCTAGCTAATTTGAGAATGCTGATTTCAAATCTGCCATCGAATTTTGCCATAGCAGGTCAAATTTTTCTGAAAATACAATTTTAAATTTTAGTGCTGCACATTGAAAAGCATTAATTAATGTGAAGCTGTGAATACAAAAGCACATACTTAGCACAAAGGAGAAAATAAATGGATTGAATACAATTTTATTGCAAAAGTTTCCTTCTTTTAGATTGATGAGAGATGTCTTAGAAGTAATTCTCAACGCAAGAATCTGAACATTCATGTATCAAACCCCAACAATACTCTGCTCTCATACTGACATTCCATTTTCCCTGATACTTTTTTTCCATCACTTTTATATCTTGGTGAAATCTTTCACCCTATTCCTCACTGAATGCCCCTAAGTTTTTTGAAAAATACTTCAGATGACTATGCAGGAAATGTATTTTAACACCTCATGTTACAGCGTAAGTTATGAAAAGCCTATAATAAGCTTTCAACAAGTTTGCTGAAATTTGGGAATTTTATATTTCCTGGAAGTTTTTCACTACATTAGAGAATGCTTTCCATGCATTTAACTTTTTCCATGCATATAGAAAGAAACGCCTGGAAACGCATCATAGAAATGCCAAACAGAGCAAAACACAGAATGATGCAACACATAGGTAGGTAAAATGTTGCGTTCTACTAAAGAATGTTGTTGTGGACGATTTACAAAACTTATCAGCCAACAGATTTGTGCATGCAACTTTTAAAAACTGCAAAGAGTTGGTGTATGCTATACAGCATTTTAAAGCTCTTTGGGGGAAAGTTAGTGTAAGATTACTTAAAAATTAAGGCTGATACAAAAAAACAAACATCAGATTTGAAATTAGCGTCCCAAAGTTAGTCAAGGGCACATCTTTTCTACTTTGTTTCCAAAATTGTGTAGACTAGTGTAATGATAGATATATACCTGGAAAAAATTCAAAATGCAATAACAAGCTAGATTTAGTAAATACATTCTTTGGTGTTACTTACAAAAACTTTTACTGATGGTGCTCGATAGATAAAAAAGTATCGGTGGTATCGGTAGTATCGGTATCGGCTCTAAATGGTGGTATCGGTAGTAGTATCGGTATCGGCTTAAAATGTGGTATCGGTACATCCCTACAAAGCACCTTTTTTAGATAGGTTTATTACTTTTTGTAATCAAACAATCATGTATAATTTATTCAAATATCTTAAATTTAAACTTTCACCCAGTGTTTCTAAATGTCTAAATTTCATGAACAGGTGTTAAAAGTTTATGTTTATTACCAGATGGTAGGTGCTTTTCATGTTTAATGTTTTATGAAAGTTTATGTTTAATACCAGTGCCCCAGATGGTAGGTGCTTTCTTGCAGTCTGGGTTATGAGTAAGTCTGTTCATTGCTGTTAAAAATGACAGACCGAAACCAAACCTACCAAAATGGAAGGGTATCCACCCATTCTGATGTTCAGCTTGGGTCTGCTAATTGGCAAACGTCCTTTTCAGGACGGGGCAATGCCTGGATAAAACTGCCCTTTTCAGGGCACATTGCCAACAAGTTCCAAAGACTCACCATTCTTCAGCTGAACATCAAAGGCCTCACTGCAAGATGAACGTTCGTCATCACCTTGCTATGCAGTCTGAGGCACTTGTCATCTTACTACAGAAGACCCACTGCACTGATGCAGAGAAATTGGTACTTCCAAACTACCAACTAGCTGGGTCTTCTTTAAGCAGGAAGCATGGCCTTGCCATGTTTGTCCACAAGCGATTAAGATACACACTTTTGGACCAATCTCCACCAACATCAAAGATTGAGTAGTTGTGTATGGACATTGATGGCTATAAAATAGTCAATGTCTACAAACCACCACCAATGTGATTACAATCCCTGGATCTCCCAGTGTTTCCTCAACTCTGTCTTTATGCTGGCGATTTTAACAATTGTCATGCTGACTGGGGTTATGATCATAACAGCCCGAACGTTGAGTGCTTGGCTGACTGGACAAGTATTAATTGTCTTGCCCTCCTATATAATGCCAAGGATGCTGCAGTTTTTACTCCAGCCGCTGGAACACTGGCACCAATCTGGATCTAGCTTTTGCTAGCATAGGTCCAAACAGTCGCTTACTGGATAGATGTGTCCTTAAAAAGCTCCCAGTCATAACATCAATCTTTGCTTATTACACCACCAAGGTTTGCTATGGCAGTGCCAAGCATGCCTGTTAAGCAATGGAACTTCCACAAGGCCAAATGGAGTCACTATATTATTTACAAGTCTATTTGGTAAAAATAAAAATCAATTTGGCACAAATGAAAAGGAATTTAATTTGGCAAAAATGAAAATCAATTTGGCACAAATGAAATTCAAATTGACATTAATGAAACTATATCCTGTTTTTTACTAGCTATTTTCATATTTTGGCATACTTTTTAAAAAAATTTTCTTTTTAAAATTCTTATAATATTCATGTATATAGTTTTATTATATTATATGTAATATATAGTGACCCCATTGGAGACCCTATATTTAGACCCAATATTATGGAGACCTAATATATATTATGAAAACCTAATAATGGAGACCAAAATTATGGAGAATATATACATATATTATAGAAACTTAATTTTGGAGACTATATATATATTTCAGAGACCTAATTTGGAGACCTAATATTATTGATTTGTATATACAGTATTTATATGCTTTTATGCAAAAAAGTCATATTTATAACAATATTATAGTATGTATATACTCAGGGGCACAACTAAGGGGGATGTTTGGACGGCATGCCATCCCCCTTTACAATACCTATCAAACCAAAAATAAACTAAAACAATAGACCATCTTACAACTAGGACAGCATGCCATCCCCATTTATAGCACCTATCAGACCAGAAACAAACCAAAAGGAATAGACCATCTTACAAAACAATGATTTTTCATCTGGATCAAGATGAAGTGGAGATGAAAAGTGGGAATACAAGTTCATAGAGATCATCATCATTTCAGAAGAAAAAATAGCGAATTCAGAGACAAAGTCGAGGTGAAGACTTTTTTTTTAGAGATCACCATAGGGAGAAAAAAGTGAAAGACAGAGAACGAAAGAATGAGCGAGCATAGCCAAGAATGGAATTTTTAGCTTTGCAAAAATGGAGTGTCTAAAAAAAGTTTTTTTACTTTAATTGCTATTTTCCTTTGATAATTTCTGGTTGCACCACTGTATATATTCATATATAGATAATATAGGATCTCTACATATATTAGGTCTCCAAATTAGGTCTCCATAATATATATATATATATATATAATACAAAATTTATTTAATCACTGTTTAAAAACCACAATGGTCCGTTTCATCCTAAGATTCGTCAAGTGGTTACTTATTCAAAATTCTATTTGAATAAGTAACCACCTGACAAATTTTTTATTTTTCTAGTAACCACCTGACAAATCTTAGGATAAAACGGACCGTTGTGGTTTTTAAACAGTGATTAAATAAATTTTGTATTAAATTGCTCTGATTTTTTTCATTGAGCACTCTGCGGGGAAGATCGATTCACTCCTGCAATATATATATATATATATATATATATATATATAATTAACTTACAGACCACAAAATTTTTTTAATTTAACATTAATTTTATTTGCCCCAACAGACTGTTTCGCCTGCCTGGGCTCGTCAGGGGGCGGTTAAAAATCTGAAAAACAAAATAAATAAATAAATAAAAAAATTAAAAAATACAGTTTAAACGAAGCGCTTGAATTCCGGCGAAAAAGCGTAAAACAACAACAAGAAAAAACAAGAGAAAAACTACGGTTGTAAGGTTAATCGATAAATGAATTTTATTGCCAAAGAAAAAGTGTTTTTTACGTAGCTTGCTCTATAGTTTGAAAATAATGGGTAAATATAAAAAGTTTGCATTAAAAATGCGTTAAAATTAAATTAAATAGTCTACACATTGGAAATACGATAAACAGATGCTAAAGAAATGCGTTTAAAATGACAATTATTAGGATATGAATTAAAAATTAAAACAGTAAATTTTTTTTACAGGGTATAATTTAAGAATATTTTCAGTTCGATAAGTATGTAGTGTAGAGATGGATTGATTTGTTGATCAAGTAAGTGGACAAAGGTGTGATGTAAAAATAAGGTAAACCGAGTTTGTAAATATATTTATTAACTGCCAGCGTAATTAAAACTTCGTAATTTAAATTTACTTCGATGTCGACATTTTGAGACCAACTCCGAGCGTTTATTTAGTAATTTATTTGGGTCAGCCTGGAATATTTGTAATTTTTCTGATAAGCACAAGTTGCATGTTTTTGAACCACATTGGTATGGAGTTGCGTGTTGTACAATTTTCATCTTATTTCTGGCGATAGTCCTGATTGTTTTAATTTCCAAACGGCTTTAGATAGTTCGGTGGAGTTAATTTTTTTACTGTCTTTAAAAGATTGGTTATGGTTATTGTATCGGAGTTTAAATGATGTTTCTCAGCTGCCGTAATAAAACTTGTCAGTTTCATCAGTTTTCAGGGAGGCTTTATAAACTACTGAGTTTCTGCAACATTTTCCGTTAAGTGGGCAGTTTTTATTTGATCTGCAATTGCATTGTTTGGCGTCTACTTTGTTGTCCGAGTTGTTTAGGCGTGAAGTGTTTTGCTTATTTATCATAGATTTCATATTTGGCATGCAACTATAGCTCAGTTTTATGTTGTTTTTGTTAAAAATTTTGTGGTATTTATTGCTTCGTGGGAAGTGTTTATTGAGAAGGGTAAAAAATTCTTTGCCAATATTAGTGGTGACTTCATCATTGAAAGGAGGGTTGAACCAAATAATCTTTCTTGTTCTGTTTCTTGATCGGTTTTTTGAGGTTGAGTTGAATTGATCTGTTTGTTTTGGTTCTTCTTTTACATAAGTTAATTTTTCTCTGTATCCGCTTTTTTCAAGGGCTAGTTGATATTCTGGGATTGTTTTATCAAATTCTTGTAAGCTGTATGAATTTCTAGATAAGCGTGATGATATCATTTTGGGTAATTGTTTTTTTATATTGGGGGGGTGATTTGATTTTGCATTTATATAAAGGGGTATGTCTCCGGGTTTGCGGTATGGCCAGTATTTACCTGTAGTTAAATTTAGGGTGATATCTAAAAAATCAGTTTGTAAAAGATTGGATTCTGTTGTTATCTTGAGACCGTTGTTTTGAAAAATTGATGATATGATTTTCTTGATTCTTTCGATGACTGGTCCTGATTTACTGTTTATTACTGCCAGGCCATCGTCTCTGTATAGTCCCAGGTGTTGATTTTTTATGGTTTTATTAAGTTCGTGTAAAAGATACAGTCCAACTAATTCACATATTTCTGCCCCATCGTATGAGCCCATTGTTACGTCAAAAAAGTTGCCGTTTTTCTTTGTCCACGTACTTTGATCGCCAAATAATACAGATTTTCTGCAGTGCATAATGATGTTGATAGTGTCATCATCAATATTGACGTATTCTTTTGCAAAGTTAATAGATTTTTTCAGTAAATTTTCGGTTATGGATGGGTAGAATTCAACGATGTCAAACTTTATAAATTTGCAATTGTATTTGTTTGGTATGTTTTTGAACCAAGATATTACCTCGGATGTATTTCTCCATTGATGGAGGTTAGTTTTAGAGCGAATTACCTTATTTATTTTGTCTAAACATTTTTTGCTGATCATACCGATTTCCGATTTTGCAGGGTTGATGAGGCGGCATTTTGGGTTGTTAACAAAATTAGGTTTGTGGTCTTTGAGAGTGATGAATGCTTTTCGAGTTGGAAAACGTTCAATGCGGTCGTCAAGTTTGAGTTTGCTGGCTATGGCTTTAGCTTCTTTGTTAATTTTTGTAACTGTTGAATCTTCTGTTTTTTGGTAGGTTGCTGTAATGTTGTCCCGGAGTAGTTTTTTGTAGTAGTTGATTTCAACGCCATATAGATTTGTAGTTTTATCAGCGGGGACGATTATGTTTTGTGAAAAATTTAACGATGCTATGTCTTTCAGTAAATTTTTTTGAAAGTTGTTAGTGACTTTACGGTATCTTAAGTTGCGAATCAATTCATAAAGGTCGTTTTCAAATCGAATTAAGTCATTGTTTGTTGGCGGTGTTTTTTCACTTCTAAATCCGTAGGTGTTAAGAGGCTCTTCATCTTGGTTTACTTGTTTCTTGTCGAAATAAAACGCTTTCCACCGCAATCGCTTAATAAAATTCTCAACTTTGTCTAACATAAATTTTAAATATAATTTTTTGGGTGGGATTGGGATGTTTTTCACGGAATATCCAAGGTTTATTTTTTCAAAGTTCATGGTTGCGATCTGTTCTGATAACCACCAAATAAAGTGTATTATATATATTATATATATATATAATACACTTTATTTGGTGGTTATCAGTTATTGTTATATATATATATATATATATATAACACTGTATGAAAATCAGTACTTCCAAAGTGCTCAATAACAAAGTTAGAGCTTAAATTAACAATAGCAAAAACACGGAAATAAAAACAAAGCTAAAAACCCTACAGACTGTTTCACCCATAAAAGGGATCATCAGGGGTA
Organism: Diplosoma virens; assembly: GCA_963680785.1. Lineage (NCBI taxonomy): Eukaryota > Metazoa > Chordata > Ascidiacea > Aplousobranchia > Didemnidae > Diplosoma > Diplosoma virens. The sequence continues at coordinate 40,468,447 of OY796895.1, forward strand.
TCTAAAAAGTAAAATAAAATAAAATAAAATAAGATAAAAATAGTCAGGTCACCTGACGATTCTACAGGATGAAACAGGCTGTCGTGGTTTCAACCTTTTTGTTGTAGTGTTTTTAATTTATATATATATATATATTAGAATAGATAATTAACTTACAGACCACAAAATTTTTTAATTTGACATTAATTTTATTTGCCCTAACAGACTGTTTCGCCTGCCTGGGCTCATCAGGGGGCGGTTAAAAATCTTATTCAAATAGAATTTTTATATTATATTTTTCTATTTGAAGAAGATTTTTAACCACCCCCTGACGAGCCCAGGCAGGCGAAACAGTCTGTTGGGGCAAATAAAATTAATTTTAAATTAAAAAATTTTGTTGTCTGTAAGTAATCTAACCACTCTGACTCGACGTCATTGAGCACTTTCCTGATGAGCACTGACCAAAAAAATTTTGAAAAATTTCTATATATTAGAATATATATATATATAGTCTCCATAATTAGGTTTCTATAATATATGTATATAGTATCCATAATTTTAGGTCTCCATGATTAGGTCTCCATAATATTGGGTTTAAATATAGGGTCTCCAATGGGGTCACTATATATGTACATATAATATAATAAAACTATATACATGCATATTATAAGAATTTTAAAAAGAGAATTTTTTTAAAAATTATGCCAAAATATGAAAATAGCAAGAAACAAAATATAGTTTCATTTGTGCCAAATTGATTTTCATTTGTGCCAAATTGATTTTTATTTTTGCCAAGTAGACTTGTAAATGGTAAAGATTGCTTTGATGAATAAATTCACAAAGACTTTGTTGCCACCTGATTCACTTAATGTGGATGCAGCTTACCAGGACTTCTGTAACATCATTAAGAAAGCAGCCAAAAAGACTATCTCATGCGGGTATCAAAATAACTATATTCTGTGTTGGAATGCAGAGTGTGAATCCCTCTATAAAATTTTCCTGCAGTCTTCTCAGGGAGACGACTCAAGTTTGGCTGCTACAGCTCTGCTTGCCAAGCTTGACAGAAAGCAGAGGAATCAATGGTCCAAGGCAGTTTGGAGCATCGACTTCTCACACTCTAGTCGAAAAGCATGGAGTATTTTGAACAATTTTACTGGTAGGTCATGACACTCTCCTCGTCACTGTCCCATTTCAGCCGATGCTATTGCATCTCAGATGGTTAGAAATGGGAAATACGAGGCTGTTGATTGCAAGTCATCTCAGCTTGTCTATCAAGAAGTGTCTGACCTTTGGAGGGCCACAACACCAGACGCAGTAAATATCTCTGACAATTTTTCACAGAGAGAATTTACTGCTGCCCTTCAACATTTAAAACCAGGTAAAGCTCTGGGACCCGATTCTATCTGCCCCGAGCTTATACTCCATGCCAGAGCTGCTTTGAAGTCCTGGTTACATGACTTCCTTTCTTCCTGTTTGTGCCGACTCAAAATTCCCAAGATCTGGAGAAGAGCACTTGTAGTCGTGATCCCAAAACCAAGAAAGCCCATGGGGGACCCAGAGTTATCAACCGATATCTCTGCTCTGTGTCCCCTACAAGATTCTTGAGAGGCTTATCTATGCCCACATTGAGCCATTAATCGATCCACTGCTCCCTAAAGAGCAGGATGGGTTCCAACGTGGGAAGTCAACCGTAGATCAGGTTGTTCTACTGACCCAGAACATCAAGGATTCTTTTGAGGCTAAGAAGACTGGTGCCATATTTGTCGATCTGACAGCTGCTTATGACACTGTCTGGCACCGTGGCCTTACCTGCAAGCTGCTGAGACTTCTTCCGGATAAGCACATGGTCAAAATGATTACAGAGCTTGTTCAAAACCAAAGTTTCACCCTTACTACCAGTGACAGCAAGCAAAGCAGGCTGCACCGTTTTAAAAACGGCGTTCCTCAGGGATCAGTCTTGGCTCCCTTCCTATTTAACATCTATACATACGATTTTCCTTCTATGATTTCCATAAAGTTTGCTTATGTTGATGACTTAGCATTGTTGCATTCTTCTAGAAACTGGAAGGACTTGGAGGGGACTTTAAGCCAAGACAGTATACACTTTCAGCGTATCTCCAGACTTGGAGGTTGAAGCTCAGTCACACTAAGATTGCAATGACAGCCTTTCACTTAAATAATCAAGAGGCCAAACGTGAGCTAAAGGTTTGCAACAATGGTAGACTTTTACCGTTCTGTCCAACCCCTAGTTATCTTGGGGTAAAACTGAAGATTGCTCACATTTCATCACCATCTAGTGGCATTGTGCAAAAAATATCCTCGTGCGTCACACTGTTGAGGTGACTCATGGGCTCGGGATGGGGTGCTGGTGCTAAAACACTATGCATATTGCATAGCTACCTTATCTCTAGTCTACTCAACAGCTGAGTACTGTGCACCAGTCTGATGTCGCAGTGCTCACACTCGCCTCATCGACAGTGTCTTGAACAATGCCTTGTGCATAGTTACTGGATGCCTGTGTCCTACTCCAACAGACCACCTACCTATACTCTCAGGCATCCAACCAGTTGAGCTTTGCCAACTGGGAGCAACACTCTTCTTGGCTCACCGTGGATCTCTGGACCCTAATCATATCTTGCATGGTCTTTTAAGTGGGTCCTCAGATACTTGCCAAGTGAGACTAAGATCTAGACACCTGTTCATGTTAGCTGCACGGAATCTTCTGGACAACCTTGCCCGACTTGGTATCTGCACTTCTGAGTGGACAAATCACAAATGGAAAATGGAGTACTGCAAAAATGCTTCCAGGCTTCATGCTTTTGTGCCCAGAACCAGTGCCAGGCTTGTTGGGATGGGGTTACCCCGAGCAGCTTGGGTTAGGCTCAACTGCCTGCAGACTGGTGTTGGGCAATTCCATTTGTCCATGCATAAATGGGGTCTAGTTCCTTCATCGAAATGCGAGTGTGGCGCTTCTGAACAAGCCACAGACCATGTGCTAACAGCATGCCCCATACATTGGGCATCACATGGAGCACGAGGTCTGACGATTTTGGATAATGAAACTTAATGCTGGCTTAACCCGTTAAGTGCCAAATTAAATTTTCACTATCCGAGTTACAGTGCGTAATTAATTTCGCATCTCGCTTTTTTCTCGTCTCGATTGATTATAATCACTGTTTCGAGCTTTGTGGGAAAGTCGCCAACGTCGAATAAACTTTCTGCGTATTTTTATAACAGTGCTTTTAAGAAAATCACTTTTGTTAAAGCTCACGAATCGCAAAATAAAAATTTGACAAAGTAATTTTAATTTAAAGATAAAATTTGAAAAAAAAAGATGCAAGCGATATACAAATTCAAATAAGTAGAAAAAAAGAAAATGCAAAAATAAACACATTTTAAAACTGTGTGATAAATTTTAAAACAAGGTACTATACAAAGTGATGTATTGCATTTGCAGCAATAATAAATAGTTTCTTTTCTAATTCCTTTTGCCGGACAAATGTAGCATCGTCTCACAGGGCGTTTTTTACTTGGTTTCAACAAAATATTTTCTGGAATATGTCGAGCAGTAAGACGTAACAGTGTATCTGAAAAAGACCGTTGCCTTTTTTGAATTTGAATCTTTTCTTGGCTGTAAGTTTCAATGATGCAATCAACTAGCTTTAGAATAAAATTTAACCTTGATATAATTCCGCCACTTTTTTTGTACAACATGTGGACATTCTGTACTGCCAAGTCCAAAATGTGCCGAAATTGCTTTTGGCAGTGCTTTTTTAGTTGTTTTTGAGCGCTGGGATATGACAATAAAAAATAGTCACTGAGGTCGACACCCCTATTGTGTTATTGTAATTACAGCAAACAATGGGTTTAATTTTTCTGGTATTTTGATCTTCAATTTCTTTCGTGATATCATTTTGAAATGTACTGAGCATAAGTACATCTTTTTTGTCTTTCCACTTCAGTGCCATCAAACGTTGAGTGTACATTTTTGCGATTTCCTCTTTTTTTAATTTCTTCGATGCAATTACTTTCGGAACTCCTTTTCTGTTAGCGCTCTTACTCTGACTTTACTTCAGAAATGTATAGTTTACTTTAAAAATTACTTTAGAAATGGTGGAAATGCTTTTACCATTGAGTATACAAAAAAATAAATCTAACCTGAATAAAAGAATTGCTGCAAACGCAAAAAATATCAAAATCGATTTCTATATAATACGTCTAATCTAGTTATGTCTAAAATTCTGAAAGTGATGTCCACAATCAAACAATTTTGCTGCACTTCTGTAAGAACACTTGCTAAATCTAAGCTATAACCAGCACACGAGACAAAATGTATTTCAATCAAACTCCTAAAAAAGTTTAAAAGATTTAGATCAGGGGTGTCCAACGTTTTTGGCCAAGGGCCACATACAGTTTGTGAATGGTTAGGCAGGCCACTTGAAATAGAATTCGTGGTTTAGTTTTATTCTACTGACTACAGTTTAGTCTAAAAACAAAAAAATCCTCACACCAAAATTCCAATTTTACAAATGTGTCTTTTTGCAATTTTTACTTTTCACAATTTCAAAAACAATAAAAACAACGAATAGTAAAGTCAACAAAATTTTTAATACACATTAACATTTTAATGTGAAGTTTGGCACTGGTTTTCTCTAACAAGCTTGGCAATATCTGGTGCGATAGACGATGTAGCAATGCAAAGCGAACTTTCCATATGACTGTCAGATATTAGTGATCTCACGGGGGATTTAACGTGGTTCATCCTTGAGAAAGCTTGCTTGCACAAGTAAGTGTTGCCAAATAACAAAGTCATGAAAACTGCCAATCTGTGAATCCTCTGATATTTTTCTTTTGACACATAAGTTTTGTAAAAATCTAGCAATGAAAAGTTATTGAATTTCTCTTTTAAATCTGATGAACTCTGAAAATCTATAAACTCCATCTGTAGGTTTTCAGGTACCTCCTCTATCTTGACAGAAAAAGGGCAGGAAAACATATTGAAATGCATGGCAGACTTTTTAAAGTCAATAAATCTGCGGTCGAAATCATCCTTCAGTTCTGCTATTAATATTGCGTATTTCTGAGAGTTTTAAACTTTCCGACTCTGAAGAGTAAGGAAATAAACAAAATTTTTGTTCTTTATCTGCTTTTCCCACAGGGTTAATTTCATTGCAAAAGCGTTGACATCATCGAACATGGAATGTATTAGTTGCCCTTTTCTCTGTAGACGTGAATTTAGTTTTTTTACATGGGTAGTTATATCCACTAGAAAAGCAAAATTTTCTATCCATTCCTTGTCATTGAATTCAGCAATAAGGTTTCCTGTTGTTTCCAAAAAGGCCTGTATTGCATTTTTAAGTTCAAACACTTGTTTCAACATTTTACCGTGACTCAACCAACGGACCTCAGTGTAGTACGGAATGTCTTGAAAGTCTGCATCTATGCTGTGTAATAATTCTTGAAACTCTCTGTGATGCAGCCCTTTGGAACGAATAAAGTTGACCGTTTTAATGACAATTGACATGATGTTTTGTATTTTCAATGACTTTGCACAAAGGTTTTCTTGGTGTATTATGCAATGGAACCGCATAACAGAATCATTTCCGACTTTATTCGCTTCAAGTTGAAGTAGGTCACCTAGACCTTGTCGTCTCCCAATCATTGATGGGGCACCATCAGTGGTTATTCCTGAAAGCTTTGATAAAGACAAGCCAAGGCGCTTGATTGTTGCCATCACACCTTCCAACAAATCACTGCCTCTGGTCGTGCCTTTAATCGGAACAATGGCTGCAAGTTCTTTGGTAATTTCAAAATAGTCATCAATTCCACATATGAAGATTGCCAGTTGTGCAGTAGACCTGATATCAGTGCTTTCATCAAGCGCTAAAGAATACAATGAAAAATTTCGTGCTTTTGCCATTAAACTTTCCTCTATAGAATTTCCGAGCTCTTCAACACGACGAGCAATGGTCTGTCTTGAAAGACTTATTTTTGCAAATGTCTCTTTCTTATCAGGCATCAACAACCTAAACAAAGCATTCCTTTATAAATTCTCCATCTGAAAATGACTTCGATTTTTTTGCGATTATTTCTGCTACCAAGTAGCTCACTTTTACAACTGACTCCTGCTGCAAAGAAACTTTTGAAAAAACCGATTGCTGTCCACGAAGAACTTTTGTTAATTCTTTTATTTTATCTTGTCTAAATTCATTTTGATATTTATCATAAGACGGTGAATGTTTAATGACGTAATGTCTCTTTAGATTGTATTCTTTGCACTCTGATACAAGTTGATTATACATCAAGCAAATCGGCTTACTCTCGACAGTCACAAAAAAGTATTGATATGTCCAACTCTCTTGAAATATTCTATTAGCGTTGCTGCTTGCTTTTCGTTTCCTACTCGACATATTTAATAGGCCCAGATGGTAGGTGCTTTCTTGCAGCCTGGGCCGTGAGTAAGTCTGCTCATTGATTTTAAAATGACAGACCGAAACCGAACCTACCAAAACGGAAGGGTATCCACCCATTCCGATGTTCAGTGTGGGTCTGCTAGTCGGCAAACGTCTTTTCAGGACAGGGCAATGCCAGGATAAAACTGCCCTTTTCAGGGCACATTGCCAACAAGTTCTGAAGACCCACTATTCTTCAGCTGAACATCGAAGGCCTCACTGCAAGCAAGATGAACGTTCTTCATCACCTCGCTATGCAGTCTGAGGCACTCGTCATCCTACTGCAGGAGACCATTGCACTGATGCACAGAAGTTGGTACTATCAAACTACTAACTAGCTGGGTCTTCTTTAAGTAGGAAGCATGGCCTTGCCACGTTTGTCCACGAGCGACTGAGATACACGCTTTTGGACCAATCTCCACCGACATCGGAGATCGAGTGGCTGTGTGTGGATGTTGATGGCTATAAAATAGTCAACGTCTACAAACCACCGCCAACACGATTGCAAACCCTGGATCTCCCAGTGTTTCCTCACCCCTGTCTGTACGCTGGCGATTTTAACTATTGTCATGCTGACTGGGGTTATGATGACAACAGTCCAGACGGTGAGTGCTTGGCTGGCTGGGCAAGTATTAATTGTCTTGTGCCAAGGACGCTGCCAGTTTTTATTCCAGCCGCTGGAACAATGGCACCAATCCGGATCTAGCTTTCACTAGCATAGGTCCAAACAGTCACTTACCAGATAGACATGTCCTTGAGAAGTTCCCCAGGTCACAACATCGACTTTCGCTTATTACACCACCAAGGTTTGCTCTGGCAGTGCCAAGCATGCCTGTTAAGCGATGGAACTTCTGCAAGGCCAAATGGAGTCACTATATTGCTTTGACGAATAAATTCGCAAAGACTTTGTTGTCGCCTGATTCACTTGATGTGAATGCGGCTTACCAGGACTTTTGTAACATCACTAAGAAAGCAGCCAAAAAGACTATCCCATGCGGGTATCGAAATAACTATATTCCGTGTTGGGATGCAGAGTGTGAATCCCTCTATAAAACCTTTTTGCAGTCTCCTCAGGGAGACAACTCAAGTTTGGCTGCTACAGCTCTGCTTGCCAAGCTTGACAGGAAGCGAAGGGATCGATGGTCCGAAGCAGTTCGGAGCATTGACTTCTCACATTCTAGTTGAAAAGCATGGAGTATTTTGAACAACCTTACTGGTAGGTCACGATACTCTCCTCGTCACTGTCCCATTTCAGCCGATGCTATTGCATCTCAGATGGTTAGAAATGGGAAATAATAGAGCAACTATAAATTACACAATGAGAGTGTAAAACATATTTATTGCGCGACAAGGCCCTGTTTCGCCCTTATGGGGCTCATCAGGTGCAAGCAAATACATCTCACAAATCAAAGTATCATTTAAAACAGCAAAATTTAATTATACAAAATAGTAATTACGTTGGGGAACAAAAGCGAAAGCTTTTCTCACTCCATGGCGGTGAACTTCACACACTTCACACTTCACATTCCTTGTTACTTATGATTAAATGGGAAATACGAGGCTGTTGATTGCAAGTCATCTCGACTTGTCTCTCAAGAAGTGTCTGACCTTTGGAGGGCCACAACACCAGACGCAGTAAATATCTCTGACAATTTTTCACAGAGAGAATTTGCTGCTGCCCTTCAGCACTTAAAACCAGGTAAAGCTCCGGGTCCTGATTCTATCTGCCCCGAGCTTATACTCCATGTCGGAGCTGCTTTGAAGTCCTGGTTACGTGACTTCCTTTCTTCCTGTTTGCACTAACTCAAAATCCCCAAGATCTGGAGAAGACCGCTTGTGGTCGCGATCCCAAAACCAGGAAAGCCCGTGGGGGATCCAAAGAGTTATCGACCGATATCTCTGGCTCTGTGTCCCCTACAAGATCTTCGAGAGGCTTATCTACACCCGCGTTGAACCATTAATCGATCCACTGCTCCCTAAAGAGCAGGCTGGGTTCCAACGCGGAAAGTCACCCGTAGATCAAGTTGTTCTGCTAACCCAGAACATCGAGGATTCTTTTGAGGCTAAAAAGAAGGCCGGTGCCGTATTTATCGATCTGACAGCTGCTTATGACACTGTCTGGCACCGTGGCCTTACCTGCAAGCTGCTGAGACTACTTCCGGATAAGCACATGGTCAAAATGATCATGGAGCTTGTCCGAAATCGAAGTTTCACCCTTACCACCAGTGACAGCAAGCAAAGCAGGCTACGCCGTCTTAAAAACGGCATTCCTCAGGGATCGGTCTTGGCTCCCCTCCTATTTAACATCTATACGTACGATCTTCCTTCCATGATTTCCAGAAAGTTTGCTTATGCTGATGACTTAGCATTGTTGCATTCTTCTGGAAACTGGAAGGACTTGGAGGGGACATTAAGCCAAAACATGTCCACACTGTCAGCGTATCTCCAGACTTGGAGGTTGAAGCTCAGTCACACTAAGACGGTAACGGCAGCCTTTCACTTAAATAACCGAGAGACCAAACGTGAGCTAAAGGTCTACAATAATAGTAGACTTTTACCGTTCTGTCCAACCCCTACTTATTTTAGGGTAAAACTGGACAGATCGCTCACATTTCGTCACCATTTAGTGGCACTGCACAAAAAACTATCCTCGTGCGTCACACTGTTGAGGCGACTTGTGGGCTTGGGATGGGGTGCTGGTGCTAAAACACTACGCATAGCCACCTTGTCTCTAGTCTACTCAACAGCTGAGTACTGTGCGCCAGTCTGGTGTCGCAGTGCTCACACTTGCCTCATCGACAGTGTCTTGAATGACACCTTGCACATAGTTACTGGATGCCTGCGTCCCACTCCAATGGACCACCTACCTGTACTCTCAGCTTTGAGCTTTGCCGAATGGGAGCGACACTCTCCTTGGCTTACTGTGTATCTCTGGACCCCGATCATATCTTTCATGGTCTTTTAAGTGGGTCCTCAGATACTTGCCAAGTGAGACTAAGATCCAGACGCCCATTTGTGCCAGGTGTGCGGAATCTCTTGGACAATCTTGCCAGACTTGGCATCCGCGCCTCTGAATGGACGAATCACAAATGGAACGCGGAGTACTGTGAAAATGCTTCCAGGTTCCGTGCTTTTGTGCCCGGAATCAGTGCCAGGCCTATTGGGATGGGCTTACCCCGAGCAGCTTGGGTTAAGCTCAACCGCCTGCAGACTGGTGTTGGGCGATTCTATTCGTCCATGCACAAATGGGGTCTCGCTCCTTCACCGAATTGCGAGTGTGGTGCCTCAGAGCAAACCGCAGACAATGTACTAACAGTGTGCCCTATACATCGGGCACCACATGGAGCACGCGGTCTGATGGTTTTGGATGACGAAACTTGATGTTGGCTTAATGACATCACTGCCAGCATCTGATTCAGGCAGTGCAACAGTCTGGGGTAGTAAAAGGATAAACCCTTGGCCCCAGTCCTGTTTGTGTCTGGCCTGGAGTGGATGCCCTTCAAACGACGACGATGACGACCACTGCTGAAGATTTTTCACTAATGATTATGCCCTGTCCAGATGCAATTTTTTGGAAACAATGAAATTTGTCCTTTCAACAAGTGACTTGCCAAATTTTTGCTGAATGCGAAAAAATCGGGTCACAAAGCGTAACAATTGGGACATGACGTCATATGAATAACTGGAACAATCACTCACTACCTGCTGTTCTTAAAAGAAAGTCTGTAATACGGATGGCAAAAGCGAAAAAGTTTTGAAACCCTAAACTATGAAAACCAGTTACTTACTGTATTTCGTGAAATGCAAGTTTACGTCATTTCAAAAAATACCACACGGGCCACTCAAAAACACTTTGCAGGCCACGGGTTGGATGCCCCTGATTTAGATGAAAAACTAAAACTAAAACAATAACATTTGTCTGGCAAAAGACTGATTTCATTGTAAAAATATTTTTATTGTTGTTATTGTAAAAAGTTGTTTTTCGGTTTTTTCACATCAAGACACTAAATAATAGTTTACATTGTTCAGCATCAAGACAATAGCAAGTGCGAGAAGCAAAATAATCTGCGCTGTAAAAAGCTGCAACAATCAAGACGTATATATCCATCATGTGCACCAAGAGAGCGTCTGGCTGTGACGGATATATACGTCATGCACACTTAACGGGTTAATAACATCACTGCCAGCATCTGATCCAGGCAGTACAGCAGACTGGGGTAGTAAAAGGATAAACCCTTGGCCCCAGTCCTGTTTGTGTCTGACCTGGATTGGATACCTCTTCAAACAATGTATGTACAGGCTTAGTAAATTATAGTTCAGAAAAAAACAATTGTGTACAAAAACATTGTAATCACACTCAAAATACCATCAAAAGTAAAAGAATAGGACCCCCAGCTATTTTCACAACCATAAAGATTTTTTAACTTGACAAATGCATGAAAAGCTACCAAGTTTGTGATGTGATATAGATGTTTTCCCAATGCTAACATTTATAATGCTTTATTCAATTAATAGGGATATTTTTAATTTCTCAACCTTAAGATCATCTGCAAGGTAAAAATATTAAACTTCTTATTCATGATTGTAAAACCATGCAAATATTACTTTTTTTTGCACAATGTGTGAAAATAAAACATTTAGTTAAAAATTACATTATACTCGTATATACCGGCCAATAAGCCGACTCAGCAAATAAGCCAAGGTCAATTTTTAGCTCAGAAAATGAGGGTTTTTACATATTACCGCCGAATAAACCGAGGCAGAAAAATTGCGTTAACTACTGCACCTTTTTCTCTTTTTCTAACATTTTTTTTCAGTTATGCGTTGCATTCATTATGCAACAATGCATGCTCTTTTAAACAAATATCATTCTATTCGCACTTTTTTCCTTTTTATGCACCAACGCACTTTTTAGCACAGATGCAACAGAGAAAGTGCTTTGTTTTGATCAGTCACTAAATAATTTGGTACGGTTAATTTGTTAATTTTTTTGCGTGAAAAGATGTCTGCTCCTGCAAAAAAAAAATGCGTTATAATGCTGGCTTTAAACTTGTTATTTTATTTACCATCTTTATTTAACTCTAGATATGAATTGATGCGCGTTGAGATCGTGCTATTGTGGGATTGAAGGTGTCATTTTGTGACCAATTTTGACCTGTGGTATTTTTGGTCCAAAGCTATATTCACCCAATAAGCTGACCCCAGAAAATTAGGTTAAAAAATTAGGTCCAGAAAATCGGCTTATTAGCTGGTATATACGGTACTAACTTAATCATATTATACTTGCTCAAGCATATAAAAAAGTGCTGGCTGTTTTCAGTATGAATAGTTAAAACAAACACCATCGTTAATAATCGCTTAACAATAGGTTGGGAACATGTAAATTTTTTATTTCAAGACTTTCTAAATTACAGCTTTTTTTAGAGTGGAACTTTCTTCAAATTTTAGAACATGACATTTTTAATATTTAATGTTTGGGATTATAAGTGAGTTTTTTTTTCCCTAGAAATAGCAAGACTTCTATTGAGCTAAGATCAAACATAAATCAAACATGAGATAATTGGTAGTGGAAGAAAATCTTTCACCAGTATCCTAACTTGGAAAAGGCTAGCTTGTTTAGAAAGAAACTTTTCAAATAATTACCTTTCCTGAGTATTTAAATGCAGACTTTATAGAAAGCACAATGCATGTAACTACATAGGAAAAGAATAATAAATCTCACAAAACTTTTGCAGTGTTACCCAACTGTTAAAGGGTTTCATTAGTTCATTTAAAAAATACCGTATATACAGGCTAATAAGCCGATTTTTTGGACCTAATTTTTCAACCTAATTTTCTGGAGTCGGCTTATTGGGCAAATATAGCTTTGGACCAAAAATACCAGAGGTCAAAATTGGTCACAAAATGACACCTTCGATCTCACTGCACCTCAATTCACAGCTAGAGTTAAATAAAGACAGTAAATAAAATAACAAGTTTAAAGCCAGCATCATAACGCATTCTTTTTTTTGCAGGAGCAGACATCTTTTCACGCACAAAAATTAACAAATTAACCGTACCAAATTATTTAGTGACTGATCAAAACAAAGCACTTTGTCTGTTGCATGTGTACTATAAAGTGCGTTGATGTGTAAAAAGGAAAAAAGCGCAAATAGAATGATATTAGTTTAAAAGAACGTGCATTGGTGCTTAAGGAATGTAACACATAACTGAAAAAAAATGTTAGAAAAAGAGAAAAAAGGACAGTAGTTAACTCAATTTTTCTGCCTCGGCTTATTGGGCAGTAATATGTAAAAACCCTCATTTTCTGAGCTAAAAATTGACTTCGGCTTATTTGCCGAGTCAGCTTATTAGCCGAGTCGGCTTATTAGCCGGTATATACGGTAATGGTCATTTTAGGTGTTATGTTTAAAATATGTATTACCATTAAATTAACATTGTTGCTCAAACTATGCAAATATCAATGAGACATGAAGAGAAAGCATAACAAGTGAAAGAAGAGTAGTGAGATGGTTTTAAAAATTTTATGGTAGAGATGATGCCCTTAAAGATGAAGACAGTAGGGGGTAGACTCATTTTTCAGAATAAAGATTTGAGAGTGATTGTCAAGCAAAACCCACAAACAAGTGTCAGGAAAATTTATTTGTGACTTGGTGTCAGCATTTCAACTTTGTTGGATCATCTGAAGCATTTCAAAAAGATCAAAAAAAGTTTGACAAATGGGTCGTGCATGAACTCGGAATTTAAAACATCCACCTGAAACAGCTATTATTCTCTGAGCAACAACTATTCATTCTCTTAGTTAGCTTGCCTTCCACAACTAACAAGCACTTGTTGGTGGCATGGTGAAGTGGTGATTTTGGGCACTGTGATTGTAATAGACATGGTCTTGGTTCAAAATCTATTTGTGCCATTCTGATGTGCCCTTGGGAAAGACACTTCTCAGCACTTTCCCCAGCTTGGTAATCCTGACAAGCAGTTCTAATTTTCAGTCACATCTCTATAAAACTAAAAAACCAAAATAAAACATTTCAACCAGACAGTAATATCTTGGCATCTTCAAAAGCAAGTCAGGCTAATTGCTTGCTCTATATATTAGAACCTCCATTGCTTTCCTGCAAGTCAAGAGGATGAAGATAAAACAAAATAAATAAACACTTTTTGCACAAGTTTAAAATTTTCCTTATTGTAAAAAGGAAAATTCAGATTTTGCTTATTCTCTACCTGCAGACTCCTTTGGCAAGAGTAATGCAATAAATATATATTTATTGCAATATCACTGTATAACTTAATGGCTACTATGAAATGCTGCACACAGTGAAATAGTGGTAATAGAAAATTCTGGTCTGAAAAAATAAAAATTTTGCAGAAAATTGACCATTTCAAAGTCTTTTTTATGTATAAATCAAAGTAATGTTATTATTTCCAGACTAAACTTTGAAATCACTTTAACATATAATAAAATATAACATTTGATTGCATGTTTCAGCAGAAAAACCTATAAATTGCAAAAAATTATTTCATGAAGAAACAGCAAGCTCAAATTGTTCTTCATAGCAAGAAGTAAGTTATAACATCAGTTAGAATGGGTTACCATAAGAATATTTGTCAGAATACTAGACACAATCCTTTGTAAAAACTGTAATGTATAAATTATATTATTATAAGCCTAAGTTTAAAGATCCAAAAAAACTGAGCAAAAAGATGAAATCACACTGAAGAAAATTGCAGTTTGATCACCTACAATACCTTGACACATAAGTAATATCATTGGTAAAAAGGTATACCAATTAGTACCTTTGCTTTGCGTTAGTACTTAAATTTTTGAAAACAATTTTTGAAACTTCAACTGATTGAAAAATAAAGAATTGAAAAAAAGACAGATGATTTTTACTTTCTGTTTTTGCATATAAAAATAAATGGTTTAAAAGATTTAAAAAAAGAAGGTAAAACTTTATATTCAAACAATTCTGGAAGCAAATCATGGACAAAATTGCAGACAAACATCTTGCTCTACAAATTTCAATCATGACATTAACATTATCCAGATCAAGAAAATAAATAAAAATTTTTGCAAGTAATTAATTCAGAGTAGGCAATAGCATTTATACAAAGTATTAGTAATGTTGCTTAAAAATTTGATACACAATGAAAAATTACAAAGTCATTTATATATATTATTCATCTTAAATTTATAAATTGATCAGTAAATATTCTTTTATTGCTTAAAACAGAGATCAAAATTTTCATGGTTGTAAAAATAGCTGGGGGTCCTATTCTTTTACTTTTGACATTATTTTGAGTGTGTGTGACTACAATGTTTATCTACACACAATTGTTTTTTCCTGAACTATAACTTACTAAGCCTGTAATAAACAAACTTTTAACACCTTTTCATGAAATTTAGACATTCAGAAACACTGGGTGAAAGTTTAAATTTAAGATATTTGAATAAATTATACATGATTGTTTGATTACAAAAAGTAATAAACCTATCTAAAAAGGTGCTTTGTCACACTCACACATAAGTTTTATGACATGCTATATAAGCAATATCTAGACATACAAAAAAACTTTTTTTTTAATTTGTGGGGGTCAAATGCACCCTTATATTAACCCTTAACAGTTCAGTCATATACGAGTAAGTGAAACTCTAGAGAGAAGTTCACAATGAAATGCTCTTTTACTGGTAAAAAAATCTGTAATGTGAATAAGTGCCCACAGGGGCATTTTTATGCCAGAAGATTGTCGGGGTAATTGCCTACCCTATGTATTAGCACCTCCATTGCTTTCCTGCAAGTCAGGAGGATAAATATAGAGATAAAATAAAAAAAACTATTTTGCAATTTTCGCATTTTGTCCATATTTTAAGTTAAAACAACTTTCACAACAATGCAGTATTCTTACTCAAACTTTATCAAGTTGTAGTGTAGTTGGCAACTATCATTCATAGTTAACCTGACCTTCTTACTCCTTTTTGTTCAAATGTTACAGCAACAGGCATTCCAAATTGACCCAAATTATGTTTTTGCAGTTCATAAACCCCCCACAATACAAGATTACTATTTTGTTGCATGAGATATATGAAGCATACCAAAAGTTGAACACATACATGAAAAATTAGCTTTCTGTGATTTTTGAAACTGGAGATATGCATCTGTGAAAGTGTTACCAAATAACCAAGTGTCAGCTCTCATAGGGGTATCTAAAACTTTGAGATATTGTAATTTTAAATATACACTATTTATTACGCTAAAATTTTAAGACATGCCTTAATCATGCTAAACAACATTTTGACAAAAGTTTGAGAGAATTTGGAGAAAGTCAAACTGGGTACTTTAAAAATTTCAGGACATTTGACATGAAATGACCCAATATTATTTTGTTTTTAGAAAAAAATCACAAATGTTTCAATTTTACATATAAACAAAAGGATCAAGTAAACTATACACCTGGATTAGTGAACAGGTAAAGAATACATGCCCAGTTTCAGAAAATAGTGAGTTTAGGGTTAAGGTTAGAGTTAGCCAAGAGTAAAGACTAATAAGGCTAAAGTAAAGAATAACCCTAACCCTATCCTAATTCTTTTAGCTAGAGATTAAACAATTATTATCAAGTAAAGAATACGCCTGGTCAGGCATATAGTTTACTTGATCTGAACAAAATACCAGTAATAACAAGTATTTATGGGCCACCCTGTAGGTCTTTGCTTTAGCAGTGTATTGCCAGTCCAGTTGTCCAAGCATTGAAACACCATTATTTTGATCTCAAAAATTAGTTTTGCAAGGCAAAAATCTTGACTTTTGATTCCAGGTTATTTGGCCCAAAAATTTGTTTTGAATCATTCCAATACTCTACTGATACTTCAATCCAACAAAATAACTTTATAAAGACATAATGTATTGAAAGTCACCCCAGCAAAAGCAAGTTTGAATGTATAGTGCAGTTTGGTTTTGTGGAAATGCTGCAAAGTTTAGCATTTAAAGTCGCCTTGCTGTGCAGGGCAACTTTGAACACTTTTTAATTTGGAATATGAGGAATACAAGAACGCAAAGAATATTACATTTTACCAGTTACAAATGCTGAAGCCTTAAGTGTTACATTTAGCTTATCGGAAGTTTCCATTCTTCAACATGTCAGGTGATCCAATAGAAACAATAAAAATCATTCAAAGTCGCCCCATTTTACAGTATTTATTTAAGTTTTGATCAAATTCAATGGAATTAATGTTCAAAAGCACTTCTTCAAAATATAAAGCAGGTTGTTCAATAAGAAAACTATGCAATGCATTCAATTTTTTGCATTCTGTCACATTTAAGTCAATAAAGTTAAATCTTACCATAATTATAAATTATATCTTTAAATTCAATCTTTTTCAAGTGTTGTGGTGAATTTTCAAAGGAGAACTTTTTTAAAACAATAAAATAAGCATATATCTAAGACAAAAAATTTAAATTATTTTTAATAAACTCACTTATTGTCTGAAACTTTATTTAAGACTATTAAAAATAAAACCAACAGTTAATAAAATTTTATATTAATACTGCATGTTCTGCTTAACATGTAACAATAATGCAATAAATGACCATTTGCTCAAAGAGAGCTTTAAGCTTGTACCAGTGAAATAAGGTTGGTAAAATCAGCAAGCTTTGTTTGGTTGGTTGTATAAATCATTCAATTTCAATTCATTTGAGCTGTATTTCCAGGGTAAAAAAATTGGTGCCATGTAAATCTGGCACAGTATTTGTCAGAACCTCATCTTTTTCAAGAAATCACTGTAAGTAATTTTTTTTGGTGAAACTAACCCAGAATCCACCTTTCAGCACCAGGATGAAATGAAGAAATCAAGAGAAAAAGGATCTCTTAAGAAGCAATAGTAACCACAGGGGGATCCAGGTTAGTTCTATGAACAAAAATCACTAACGATGATTTCTTGAAGAGACCCTCTTTTTTTGGTTGGTTATATAAAATATCAAATTTTGTTTGTAACAAGCTCAATTTGCAATGTAAATTCTTTTAAAGCTAGCCAAGCTAATCTTGCCAATCACACAAACTTTGTCAACCTCACCACTTTTTAAAGGAATCCACTCAAAATGAATTAAATTAACAAAAGGTGTTAATAATAAAACCAAAATTTTAATACAACTTTTTAGAATCACATGAAACAAAAACAAACTTTTAATAATAAGTAATATATAAGCTTTGAAAAACCAAATATGCAGAGATCTATTAATATGCATATATTAATATGCACATCTTAAATATAATGTTTTAAGATTTCACTTAAAAAGAAAAATCAGCAGATTTGCAATGAAACTCCAGTGGTAAATAATTTTAATTTAGCAAGATTATTACTTGCTATAAACCAAATCTTTATAAACTAACATCATTAGGCTTACAACTCCTCCACTACCTATTCAGTATACACTTGCTTTTAATATACCAATGGAAATATTTCAAGACTGTCTTGCATCACCGTTCTTTTCCAAATCTTTAGCTTTCTTTGAAATGCTTTTATTTTGTCTGTGGACAAGAGGATATTTTCTTCTTTCTCTTTAATGCTAAAGTTTAAAAATTTAAGATACTGAAAAATAGATGCTGAAAAATAGATTAGCAGTCCAAATTTCATATTGCAGAAGGTTCTGAAATTCCTATTGTTTTATTGCTTCAAAAAATGTGATAACTTCTTGTCATCACTTGTAAAAATAGGTAAGTATACCTCTTGAAAGCCACCTAAAATCAATATGTAAAAGTAGTTGTCTATATTGAGACTCCATATTGGTGTAAATTTGTTGAAATAGACATGATTTACCATTTCATTATTTAAACAACTTGATCTAAGACCTCTCTTAAATCTTATCCTAATGTTCTTGACATCAAAGCCTCTCTATAAAGAAAGCAATGAGTTACAATAACATTCTCAGTTTGTTCCTCAGCAAAAAAACAAGAACCTTGTTGCAGCCTATCATAGAAAGTGCTCCATCTGTGCAAATGCCTACACAATTTTCATGATAACTACCATTTATCAAGGTAGTTATTCAGGATGTCAATAATTCGCTCACTTTTTGTACTTGGAGTTAATTCTTTGTAAAATTGATTTATTTGATTTTGGCTAAATTTTTACCTATGGGTATTCTTGCCATGAGTCACACAAAAAAAGTTTCTGCACTCCCAGTTGTAAGAACTTCATAAATTGCAACCATTCAAGTACAATTTGCACTTTTATTGTAGAAAACGTTTTTTAATTTTTATATCATTAAGAATGTAATTTATTAGCAATTACAACAATGCTAATAAAAGTACAATAACAAAATGAATGAATGCTAAAAGTTGCACCTTGTTAGTAATATGGTTATTTGCTTTCTTACTAGAAAAACTTTTCATACTTAAAATTACCTCACTTTCAAAATTACTTTCATCAATGTCACACTGTTTTTTAAAAAACATAATTATTATTGTTATGGGTAAGTTATTCTTAACAAAAACAACTATATCAACAGTAATTATTCTGAAACTTATAAAAGGCATAATACATTTACTCTTGAAACCAGTTCTAAGACACGACTTGTGCAATGCCTGTTGACCAATGCCTGTTATGCTACATTCCTTGCTGCCGCACAAAATTGCCAGAAAGTTTTGGTGATTTGTAGCCCAAATCAATAAAAAAAGTCAGTACTTTCTATAAAAAGCAGTCCAAAATTAATTTTTAGCAACAAACTTAAAAACAATGAGAAATAAAAAGAATAGTAACTGCTCAAATACTCTACTCAAATACTTACGCTTAAAAACACAACACTGTCATTAGTATTTAAAATACCTCACATTTATAATTATTGTATTTATTTAAAGATAAAACAAAAGTATGCATTTAAACATTACTTGTTTGCATTTAAACATAATGTTACAGGTAACTCCACCAAATTGTACAAAAAAATTGAAGGTGATAAAAGCCCGATGCGACTTCAAAGGCAACATCCAGATCATTTCGGCCCATCCAGTTCGATGAAAATTCACATAATTTAATTATTTTGCACCTATTCTTGTTCACTATTTGTATGTTCTATCTTATGCATATAAATTTTTTTTTTTTTTTTTGTCCAGCCATATGCTTTTGAAATGGTCCTTTTGACCCGTGGCAGGATTTCTTTTGGTGGGTTTCTTTGCCTGCCTGACCCTTTTGGTCCAGACCCTTTTAGTCTTTGAGTTTGTTGTTTCTCCCACCCATGATTACATAACATTCTCTGACTATGGCTCGGATGTGTGTATTAATTATCTTCTTTTCGCTTTCCTTTTCTTATTAACATCACATCGCTTTGTTCAAAGGTACAGCGACCATGTACAACTGACGTTGTGCATGTAATAACGTACTTCGTTTAGTCGCTGCTTCCTTATTCACAATCTTTATTTCTACATGCACTATGATTAATTTCAAGTTGATTGTGAGTAAAAATGAAATAAAAAAATAAAATAAAAAAAAAAACATTACTTAAATTGTAATAATATGACTGCAATTATAATCCCAGTTGACTGTGAGTTTACTGCAATTTTATACGCTTACAAATAATATTGTTACAATGTATCTATAACTGTAAAGTTAAAATAACTTTTAGTAACCATATGAAATCAATGCACTTCACTACAACATTACATTTACCAATGCTTTTACATGTTATAGGCTTACTACATTAATCTGATATAATAACAAAATAATATTAACAACTAAATCAAAAATTTCACTTGGTTAAGTTTATGAACATTGTAACTGTCATAAAGTGCCTTTTTATAGACACAGAAAAAAAGAGTTGGATTTAAACCAATATCATTTCAATTGCAATTGCCAACAAAACAATCTCTTAAATACCTGGCCACATTTCCATAAAGCTCCTTGCTAAGTATTTAAATATTACTTATTACAGGATGTCATGACATTAACAATTACATAAAAGAAATGATTGCTTGAAAGAAAGTCATTTCACAAAGCTTTTTAACAAACATTTATTAAAAGAAAATTATCACAATGAAACAAAATCAATTGCATAATATAGTGATATAGTGTAAAAAAAAAAGATCTTTTTTTTTTTATCTCACTATATTATGCAGTAAGAGCAAGAGTCTTATACCATAGACGAATTTTATTTGCTTGTATGAATATGGTTAAAAATCTTAAAGTAGGTTCAAAACCAGACAAATAAAAAAAGTTCCCTTTTTTAAAAATGGACAAATTCCTGTTAATTGATAATAGAAATTCCTTGCACAGGGTAGGTTTTCTGAGAGGTGTTTGTCAACAACAAAGACATGGTAGAAAGCAGATTGAATATTTTTTTGGTTGGCTAGAACCAGGTAGAATTTTGTGGAGTTGAGCATAAGTTTGATTGGAAACAGATTTGGAGATGTCTTATTTGATATGGATAGAAAAGAACATAACAAAGAACACATTTGCAAATATGTTTTCTATTGACCTTTTGCTCAAACCTGCAAATTTCGGGTCTACTCCACTTTAGCAAAGTCTATTAAAATTTAATCTACTCTTTACATGCTTTCACCATTGGCCAATACCTTAAAAACCTGCAATACTTACATTATTATGCTGACAATGTTTTCTCAATTTTTGCAAGAGAAAGTTCTTTACATTTGTCCATTTTAGAAGCTATTTTGATCAGGTGCTCTTAATTGTACATGACATACCGTAAAACAAGGTAACTTGTATCAGTGACAGTGTCAGGTTATTAGAAGCAAAAAGAAAACTTTTTTCCTGTTGATTATAACATTCTGCCTCTGAGCCATTGAATAAAATATTTTGATGACATCATTACAGCTTCACAGGTGAACGCTTTCGAACAAACTGCTGAACAAAGTTACCCCATACTTTGGGGTATAAAAATAGAGTGAACAACATTTGGGGTAACTTTGATCACTGTTTTTATTTTTAAAATATTGTAAAAGTTCAAAATTAAAACTTTGTTTTTTGAGAGGATATATAATTTTTTGTTTTTTAAAGGGGACAGGGGGTTTGCATAGGAAACCTGATAGCTTTTTTCAGCTGTGTTTTCTTGACTACAAGTCAAATTGCACTCTGCTACCCCAACCGATCAAAGTTACCCAGCTGAACAAAGTTACCCCTTTTACATTAGGTTATACTACAATAAGCTTTTCTGTGATCACAAATACCCTCTTCGAAACAATTTTGTAAAAATGGTTCTGTCATCCACAATTTCTGAAACCATTTGGTATATTGCAGTGGCGTGCGGTGATCTCTGAGGTTCGTAATGCAAGGGTACCTTCAAATACTACAGGTAGTCAGCGCGTAAGCAAAAGGTTCTTTTTTCTCTCTACTACTGTAGTCAGAAAAGCTTCAAAAATGAGTTGAAATTTTAAAAAAGATAAATATTCAAGTAACAGCGAAGGATCTTCTGCTAGTAATGCAGCAAATTTTAATAGTGATGATTGAGAAAAACTGCATGAAATATACAGTTTTATGAAAAAATTGGAAAGTCAGGTGCACGAGCTAAAAGCCAAGCTAAATGACAACGAAGAAATGCTTAACTTGAAAGCAGAAAATATTAAGCTAAAGCAGGCACTTTCTCTAAATGTGTTCAATGTTGATGCATTTGAACAATATGGTAGAAGAGAAAATCTTCGCATAGCCTACATGGCAGCCCAGAAAGCAAAGAAAAACAAGATGACGGCGAAAATATTGTTTTTGAATTAGCTAAGGAATTGAATATTGAAAAGAGTTGCGATATACAAAGGGCACATAGACTTGGCAAAAAAAAAAAAACAGCTGATGCAAAACCTAGACAAGTAATTGTGCGATTTCTATCGTATAAAAAAAAAGGTAGGTCGTTTTACCGAAACTCACCGAAACTCACCGGAACTCACCAAAACTCACCAAAACTTACCGAAACTCACCGGAACCAACATTAATTTAATAATTAAAATAAAAACTTTTGTTTTTAAAATTCAGCAGGACCTATGCAAAATTAATTCATGCAAAAAAATATCTTTTAAATAATGCTGACTTTTAAAAATAGGTGAGTTTCGGTAAAACGACTCTTCATAAAGTCGTTTTACCGAAACACACCTGTATCTTTTCAACAAAGACTAAAATTCAATTTATTTTTGTTTGTGTATAATCTCTGCAATCTGTTGTTTGTTTGGAATAAAATTGACGTTGTATTTGAGTGAAACAAGTTGTTTTTTTAGTGAGTTTCGGTAAAACGACTATATATCAGGAACTATATATTTTACCAGAACTCACTTATAACTTTTAAAATAAAAACGTTGAAACAAAACTTTTGGTTTTAAAATTTAACAGGACCTATGCAAAATCAATTCATGCAAAAAAATATCTTTTAAATAATGTTGACTTTTAAAAATAGGTGAGTTTCGGTAAAACGACTCTTCATTTTATTTTTTTTTTTATTTTTATCTCTATATTTATCCTCCTGACTCGTAGGAAAGCGACGGAGGCGCTATACATAGGGTAAGCAATTACCCCGACCTGCTTCCGGAGATGCCAAGATATTGCTGTCTGCTAGTAATTTAGTAGAGATATTACTGTAATTTAGAACTGCTTGTCAAGACCACCAAGCAGGGGAAAGTGCCGTAAAGTGTCTTTCCCAAGAACACAACAGAATGGCGCAAGTGGGTTTTGAACCGAGACCATGCTGATCATCAGTCCGGCGCGTTAACCACTCGACCACGCTGCCGACAAAGTCGTTTTACCGAAACTCACCTGTATGTTTCCAACAAAGACTGAAATTCAATTTATTTTTGTTTGTATATAATCTATGCAATCTGTTGTTTGTTTGGAATAAAATTGAAGTTGTATTTGAGTGAAACAAATTGTTTTTTTAGTGAGTTTTGGTAAAACGACTATATCAGCAACTATATATTTTACCAGAACTCACTTATAACTTTTAAAATAAAAACGTTGAAACAAAACTTTTGGTTTTAAAATTTAACAGGACCTATGCAAAATCAATTCATGCAAAAAAATATCTTTTAAATAATGCTGACTTTTAAAAATAGGTGAGTTTCGGTAAAACGACTCTTCATAAAGTCGTTTTACCGAAACTCACCTGTATCTTTCCAACAAAGACTGAAATTCAATTTATTTTTGTTTGTGTATAATCTCTGCAATCTGTTGTTTGTTTGAAATAAAATTGACGTTGTATTTGAGTGAAACAAGTTGTTTTTTTAGTGAGTTTTGGTAAAACGACTATATATCAGCAACTATATATTTTACCAGAACTCACTGCTGCATCGGACCCCCTCTGAAATACATACAAAAGTGGGCCCCCTACACAACAAATTGCTCTATTTCTTCGTAGTAGCACCAGGACGTCCTTAGCATGTCTACAATAAAACTTTTTTTTAGTGATTGCTATTTTTTGACACACTAAAAAGTCGGCCTCCTAAAACAATTACTTTTTTTAATGATCACACTGATTGAGAACACCCCCTAAAATGAAGACCTTTAGTACGCACCGGACCCCTGTACAGTACGTCAAAAAGTGGCCTTCCTAAGCAAAATATTGCTGTATTTTTGCATAGTAGCATTATGATGGTGGCTCCCCCTATCTGCATCTTAACTTTAACACGAACCAGCATGATATACAGTCAGTTGAAAGTGATGACTTTTTTAGAGATCACAATAACATTTTGATTCCAAACCATTTCTTGATTTTGAAATCAGGCTGAATGAAACAGGCATCGATACTTTGGTAGCCTATATAGAAAACTTACAAACACCAATTCCAATGTGCATTTTAACGGGTTGTGCCCCATTAAGAAAGAAAGAAAGAAAATGCAATTTTTAGCTTTAGCCACAAAGCAAATGAAAACAAACAAGTACAAAAAGTTTACGTACGCATAAATGAATTAAATTCGGACTAGGTCAGGGAGCATCGAAGAACAGAATGTTTTCGAGTCGAGACGCTCCCCGGCAAGTATCACAAAATAGGGTGCGCAGAAAGTCTTACAGTTGTACAATAAGCGTTCAAATAATGTACAAAGATGAATAAGGTACCGAGAAATTAATTTCTTCGGAACATGTTTACCGAAATTTAGAAAGCATCTATCAATCAATTCAAAACCGAGCTAAAAAATTTTCCATTGACAACTTAAAAGCAGAGATAATCACAATACTTCAAGCGTAGCCTTACGCCGAGGGTGGCTGTCTTCGGGAAGGCTTAAAGGCCAATACGCAGTTTTCAGCAGTTACACATCATTACGTATTACAACATTTTTTGCGAACAAAATGTGTTGATTCATTGGTTGGATACAAAAATAAATAAATACAAAATTAACTGAATGCTCATTTCTAATAAAATGTGATGTTGCAGTTATAGTTGACACAAAGTTATCGTAAAATACTTTGGAGCAAAAATTACCGAATTTTTAATGATCTTTAAAAGGAAGTTTTTATATAATTTTTAAATGATTTCCAAGATAAAGTTTTAAATTTTGACGGATTGATATGGCAACGAGAAATAAGTGAGATCATTTGCGAGAAGCAAGAAAGAATTTCTTATAAAATTAAACTTGTAGACTCAGTAAATATTTTCTATAATTTTTTTTTGAATGAAACCCACTGCATGCCCTTAAATTCAGCATCTATTTCAGCATCTATTACAGCATCTATCCCCATACTATAGAACCTCTATAGGAAAGTACATTTTTACTGAAATTTTTATTAATACGAGGTATAAAATATGTAAAAAGTTTTGTATTTTTAGTATTGTGATTATGAATTTCAGTTAATTCACTCAAAGAAGCAAAAATTTTTGAGGTAATTTACGATGATACAGTTGATACATAAATTTAGCTAATTCTAACAACTAGGGGAGATGTGGCACCAATCGGACACTGGGACCAATCGGACAGTGACGTATTTCCGCCATCACGTGGTTTATTTATTTAACTATTGCTTCTCTGGAACCGAGATTTCATTTGTTGCTAGTGCACACGTTTGTTTTAGGATTGAGCGTGAATCGTGTGCTTTTTAATAGAAAAAGTGTTTTTAATGCTTTAAAATAAAAAAAAAGCAGTCAGAAATATTATAATTTTTAA
The DNA here is from genome assembly GCA_963680785.1 of Diplosoma virens. Lineage (NCBI taxonomy): Eukaryota > Metazoa > Chordata > Ascidiacea > Aplousobranchia > Didemnidae > Diplosoma > Diplosoma virens. Next base: position 40,493,952 of record OY796895.1, read on the forward strand.
GATAACCTAGATATACTTGTTAGTTCATTCTATGTTAAAATGTAGAACTGAGCTATAGTCACAGAAGTAAATCAAGTGTAAACTTATTGTAAATCAGTGTACTGATGAAATTTGTAATTGTGTTCAGTATGGCTGACAGGGGACCTTTCGGACATGCTTTTTTAACACTGTCCGAATGGTCCCCGTTTCTGTAAAACGTAATTGATGTCTACTTTTTCGGCAGAAATACATTAAGAATAGGCTATTAATTTCACAATGCTTACATTTAAAAAACTAAAAAAGAAATCTGGTTTATTCACTGATGATCAACTTCAACTCGCTTTAAAGAGCACACTTGAAGATGGAATGAGCATTAGAAAGGCGGCCAAAGAATTCCATGTCCCTAAGTCCACTCTAGCAGATTATATTAGGCGAGCTAAGATGAATGGGAAAAAGTCTGTGCCAAAGATGTCCATGACAACAATGCAGGTAGATTGATGTTAAATCAGCTTTTGCAATATCAACAATAATTTTTTTCATGTTCTATCGTTTAAGTTGAAAGCTGCTCGCTTTTTTCAATGACTGTAAGTGCGTATCACAAAAGTTAATTTGTCTTTATTAACTTTGTACTTATTACATTGCTTTATTTACAGGTATTCGACTCTGATGAAGAAAAAGCCTTAGAACATTATATTCTTCATGTTTCGAAGATGTTTTATGGTCTAACTAAACTCCAGGAGCGGCAACTAGCGTGTAAATTTGCTGAAACAAAAAAGATTCCTATGCCTAAAAGCTGGACAGAGAAAGAAGCTGCAGGAGAAGACTGGCTTCGTGGATTTCGCAAGAGATCCGGAAAATTATCACTTCGCAATCCAGAATCAACAAGTTTGGCTCGATCAGTAGGATTTAATCGCCCTGCTGTCGACAACTTTTTTTGTAAATTAAAAGAAGCTCTTCTTAGAGATGGTACTATTTCTCCCCAAAATATTTGGAACTTAGACGAGACAGGAATATCTACGGTTGTCAAGCCAAGCAAAATTTTGGCAAAAAAAGGAGTTAAACAAATTGGACGAATTTCGTCAGCTGAGCGGGGAGTGTCAATGACAATGTGTTGTTGCATCAATGCTATTGGCAATGCACTTCCACCAGTTTACATTTTCCCACGAGTCCACTTTAAAAATTATATGTTGAAGGATGCTCCGGCAGGTAGCTTAGGCTTCTTCTTTCAGGTCCAGCGGAATTCACCCTTTTAATCCAGACGTTTTCCCCGATGATGCATTTTTACCGGCTCTTGTTACAGATATTCCCCTTCAGTTTGATGAGGCTGATTCATCCACTGCTCCATCGACAAGTGCGTCTGCATTCACAAACGTTGCTGAGCGTGAGACACTGAATGACGAAGAACTTCTTGCAGAAATCAATCCATATCCTAAAGCTAATGTTTCACAAAAACTCCCCAACAAAAGAAGACGCAAATCTGCGATAATTACTGATACACCTGAAAAAAAAAATTAGTTTCTCGCTGCAAAAAAGTTCAGCAAAAACGTCCAGAAAAAACAGTCTCCTCCAGTAGCGAAAGTAATATATCCATTCATCTATTATCCAATAGTACAAGTTTTCAAGTTTGCTTGTGACCTCTCTTTTTATACATTATAGCTGCGTTTGAATATTGGTGACAGTTTTTCACATACATTAATGATGTTTAGCAACGTTGTTACTGTAGGACAAAAGTAATGTCCATTTCTGTAATTTTTGCTTTGTTATTTCTTATTTTCTGTGTATATTAAACATACAATTTTAAACGTCCGAGAGGGCCCCTACGTGTGGACGAAAGGTCCCCACGGGTGGGGACCATTCGGACGCTTTTTTGGGAATTTTGTATTGTACGAGTAAATAAATTTACTTTCAACTGCTTGAATTTCTTTTTCCAAAGCAGTGTAAGTTTATCATAGACCAAAGTATAAAAAAAACTTAAAAACTCTAAAAATTGCCCAACCAGTCAAGCAGAAAATTAACTTTAATAGATTTTGTCCGATTGGTCCCTTACTTCCCCTATATGTCTTCCAGTTGTAAAAAATTGAGTGTTTAAGGAATGTACAATCTTCCATAGTTTATTGCTATTGTTTTTATTGTCTGGTACTAGATCATTATAATAAGCACGTTTGGCCTTTTCAATCATCCGGTGTACAACATTCAACCTACTTCAAACAACTGCCCCGAAGTTCAGGATCAAGGTTCCGATTTTTGACTGTTGATGAACTTTTGTCTGCATTGCGGCACCCCCACCAAATACTGAGTGAAGTACCTAGAGGATTCAAGGAGAACTGTTACTTCATTATAAACAATGAGGAAAATATAAAAAGACGTTGCACTATTGGTCGAAGCATCTATTGAGATGATTGCGAAAGCTGGCGTTCAGACCGTTGTACTAATACAGCTTACTATTTTAAATCAGGAGATTGGAAAATGAAAAAAGTTACATTAAAATCTGGAAAATTTTGTATCGAACGACAATTGAACAAAAAAAAAAAAAAAATTATATTCCTCTACAGCAGCAGCCTAAAATAAAAGAGTTATTGACAGTTCATAGATATTATGTTAAACATACAGAAGAATGTTATCAAAAACACGTTTCGTGGATCGACTCCAAAAACACTGATGATGATATCCTTGCATGCTATGAGTATCAAGGTTTTACCTTGAAAGTCGTCCGCATCATGGAAAATCAAAGCAAAATACCGACGCTTACATACGACTGAACCCCAAGTAATGCAAAGAATTAAAGAATGCATAACCAAAAAATCCGTTACTGAAATATATGATGAAAAAGATTTATTGGATGGACTTTGAAATTTGCAACAAGTAAGCGTAAAATACTCTATAGTTGTGTACATTTACTGATGAAAAAAGACATATTAGATATACCTAAAAATTTGAAACAACTAAACGTAGGCTACGTATTTGTGTTGAACATGACGGCAAATTTCGTGTTTAATATGTTAATCAGAATCTATGTTAATGTTTGGTGGTATCAGATAAGTTTTTAACACCTTTATTTTTATCACTATTTGAAAAAAAGTTATAGCATTAATTTTGTTAAAATTGGCCTATTAAGTCTTTATAATAATAATAATAATAACGATGTATTTATATACCGCTCTATACTTAAAATGGGTCGTATAGTCTCAGAGCGGTTGCGTCGTATAATCACATTTTACATCATTATTTCAAGTACAGAAGTGGCGTGACCTCTGGTGACCTCTGCAATTAAAATGTAATGCTTTACTAATAGGACAAAAAAATTGTCTGAGATTCTAGGACGAAGACGAATTTTTGTCCCAAAATCATGCTGTTCTCAAAAAAAAATAAAAAAATAAAAAAGTCTACGCTTCTAAACAGTATTAGATATCTTTTTGTCCAAAATTCATGGTGTTCTCTTTGCTTGGGATCAGTCTCAGATTTCTCTTCTTTCATCCCAAAGCCGTGGTGTTCTTTATAAAGTAAAAAAAGGTCATCACGCAAAAGTTCTTTGGTCATGCAAAGCATGAGTTACATACCCTGACCGCACGCCACAAATGTAGAGTATATCCAACAAAAAATAGCGCAATAATTTAATAGATGTGAAAACTTATTTGGGTATTACATTAAAAAATTTTGAAAAGAAAGCATTTTTCAAAGTAGTTTGCCACCAACAGCAACAAATAAAAAAGTGATATCCAGGCCTACCGAAGTTGCATTATTTGTAAGCTCTATTTTATGAACACTTGGCTTTACTAAACTCTCTGATTTGTAAATAAAAGATGCAAAATATCGTCTCAAAAGAAAGGAACATCCGACGAGTATAAAAAACACCCAATTTTCTTGATCAATTGGTTGAAATGGAAAATTTGCAGAATGCTGGATATTCAGATTTTATACAATTGATTTTACGACGAAAAGGAAAAGTGCCATCAATCATTTTGTATCACCAGGACCAACTGTTGAATATCATACGGTTTTGTTGCGGAGGACCCAGCACAATGTCCACAGTGATCGGGGTGGACAAGACCTTCAATCTGAGCCAGCTATACGTTACTATAACTGCTTTTAAAAACCTATCGGTTTATGAAAAGGTGTCGGGAAAGCATTTAATTATGTTGGAACCAATCTTTTTACATGGGAATTCAGATTTTGATATTTTGTTTTTGTTTTTCAGTCATTTATATGGCGCTTTAACTGTTGCCGGAGCTGAGCAACAACCCATATTTGGAAGCAATGACTAAAAAAGTTTGCGAAAGGCTTTAATTAAAGCTTTTCCAAATCCCATGAGAGTAAATTGTACAAGATATCTTCAAAAAAATGTCGTTTCATATTTAAGAGACAAAAAAAAGTCGGCAGCGTGGTCGAGTGGTTAAAGCACCGGACTGATGATCAGCATGGTCTCGGTTCAAAACCCACTTGTGCCATTCTGTTGTGTCCTTGGGAAAGACACTTTACGGCACTTTCCCCTGCTTGGTGGTCTTGACAAGCAGTTCTAAATCGCAGTCATATCTCTACTAAAGTATTAGCGGACAGCAATATCTTGGCATCTCCGGAAGCAGGTCGGGGTAATTGCTTACCTATGTATAGCGCCTCCGTCGCTTTCCTGCGAGTCAGGAGGATAAATATAGAGATAAAAAATAAATAAAAAAAATAATAAAATAAAATAAAAGTTCAAACAAAGAAAATTTATCATTGAGGCCATATTCGGCGGCAAGGCATGGCACACGCAAAGGATTCAACTGAATTTACTAGCAAACAAAAAAAAGTAAAAAAAGATACTAACGGCAGAAATGAAACTGTAATGTTCAATATGCAAGCCCTTGGTTATACAGCACACATCAAAACGGTAGTCCATTTCTTGGCAAACTTGAACAAGCATATCGGGATCAATTTTTCTGTATGGTACGTCGGTCTGCTTTCAAAATTCTTTCCGAGATTACGTTGAGCATATGTCCCCAAAGGTTGTTTTTATCAAATTCCAAAACCGAAAACGCTTTCTCCTTTCTACTAAAAAACATTTTAAGCAAATAAGAGGCAAATTGATGGAAGCAATATTTTAGACAAAAAGCTAAAATTTTGATTGTGACATAACTATGATCTGGCAAAACAAAAAAATTGGAGATTTTACCTATTCAACGAAACCAATTTTATCCTGCTACTTTTTCCAGCTATCGAGATATAAGATTTTTTAAAGTGACAAATTGAGATGAAACACCTTGTATATTGTGTAGGGAAGGCCACTTTTGTATGGATTTTAGAGGGGGTCCGATGCATCCGCACCATTTGCACACTAAAAAAGCAACTTGTTTCACTCAAATACAACTTCAATTTTATTTCAAACAAACAACAGATTGCATAGATTATATTAAAACAAAAATAAATTGAATTTCAGTCTTTGTTGGAAAGATACAGGTGAGTTTCGGTAAAACGACTTTATGAAGAGTCGTTTTACCAAAACTCACCTATTTTTAAAAGTCAGCATTATTTAAAAGATATTTTTTTGCATGAATTGATTTTGCATAGGTCCTGTTAAATTTTAAAACCAAAAGATTTGTTTCAACGTTTTTATTTTAAAAGTTATAAGTGAGTTCTGGTAAAATATATACAGTAGTTCCTGATATATAGTCGTTTTACCGAAACTCACTAAAAAACAGCATTCTTCTTCTTCTTCTCCTTTCAGCCTTTCCCTTTAGTCAGGGGTGGCCACAGCGTATCATCATTCTCCGCATCTTTCTGTCTTCAACAGCATGATTCACTCAAATACAAACAGCATGATTCACTCATATACAACTTCAATTTTATTTCATACAAACAACAGATTGCAGAGATTACATACAAACAAAAATAAATTGAATTTCAGTCTTTGTTGGAAAGATACAAATGAGTTTCGGTAAAACGACTTTATGAAGAGTCGTTTTACCGAAACTCACCTATTTTTAAAAGTCAGCATTATTTAAAAGATATTTTTTTGCATGAATTAATTTTGCATAGGTCCTGCTGAATTTTAAAAACAAAAGTTTTTATTTTAATTATTAAATTAATGTTGGTTCCGGTGAGTTTCGGTAAGTTTTGGTGAGTTTTGGTGAGTTCCGGTGAGTTTCGGTGAGTTTCGGTAAAACGACCTACCGTATAAAAAACGCAACGAATTTCTAAAAGCAAAATCTCGGCTAAGAGACAAAAAACATTTTCCTGATGCTTTCATTACTGAAGATATTACTCCACTTAGATCTAAACTGCTCCACTATGTTAAAAATGAATACGGCGGAAAATTTGTATTATGTTACCCGATAAACGGTCGCATTAGAATGAAGAAATCAGCGATATATGAAGGTAAAATTGGCAGCGATGAAAAAGATGAGGGAATCGGAGATTGAATTACAATATCGACCCCTGATGATCTAGTTACTCTATCTGAGTTAATAGTTACTGAGTTTATAGTTACTGAGTTAAACATAATATTGATGTAGATTTTCAAAAACTAAACTATTTACCATTGCTTTTTAATGACGATGCCAATTGTTAGAAGAAACTTTCCAAAAGCGTGGGAAAATTTGCATCACACAATCAATTTGCACGATGGCAAACTCACACCCCAACCTTGATTTGCACCTCCGCAACAACGCTGCCGCTGATTGTTTTGTTCATAATTATAGCGATTTGTTTTCCACTAGTTACTATGTAGATGCTTGTAAAAAAACTTGTTTGACAAAAAAAATCGTGACGACTTATTTATAATTCACTTTAATGTTCGAAGCATTCAAAAAATATAGACTCATTTTTCATTTTTATTTTATTTTTGACCACCAACATGATCAGTAAATTTTACACATTTAAAGGTAGTACGAGAGTCAAGAAAAGGTAGACGCAGGAAAACGTCAGACGTTAAAACATGCAATAAAACGGCACGGAAAAAATAAGAGAAAAAGAAAACTGGAGCATCCCTGCGTCACCAAAAGAACAAAAAAAAAAAGAAAGAAAAGAAAAATTTAAATTATAATTTGTTGTCTAGCTTTAAAAACCAACCAGATATCGTAGCTATCTCTGAAACCAAATTATCCGAAATATTAATCTAGAAGAAAATCTAGAAAAAATTAACCGAAATATTAATCTAGAAATTCTAGATAGTTATACTTTCATTCATAGTGATAGCACGACCAATGCGGGGGGTGTTGGTTTGTATATAAAAAATAAGATTAAGTTTGAACTAATACTCCAATTACCTCTTGCCTAATTCTGAACATTTATGGATTGATATTCATGCAAAAACAGGCCCGATAGTAGTAGGTGTAGTGTACAGGCATCCTATTGCAACGGCCTATGCTGTAGATAATTTTAAGGATAGCTTAAACGAAATACTTATATCCCTAAATAACAGCAAAAACAATATTATTGCTTCGGTGATTTTAATATTGACTTAATGCAAATATCCACAAACGATTCAATTCGAAGATATGCGGATATGTTATTGAGTTGCACATGCCTCAGTCTAATTAACGACATACATACCATGATGAGAAACTCTTTTCTTTCAGTTTGTTTCTTTATTAAGAGAACGCCGACAGGAGCGTCGGCACTCGTACGCTTGACTGCATGCTCCTTTGGATGACTGAGTCGTCAAAAAATACATTGATTTACATATACAGTATTGAACTACATAAAAGTTTGGTTTGTTTTTGCAAAAGCGTGAACAAAAATTGGTCAGATTGTTAATGATGCAATTGTTGAAAATAACAAACTTTTTAAATTAAATTGTAAGGCGTGATAAAGTGTAAGTTTTCATTAAATTTTAGCTTAATAAATTAATAGTTATGCCAAGTTAGTGAAATTAAATTGAACTACATAAAAGTTTGTTTTGTTTTTGCAAAAGCGTGAACAAAAATTGGTCCGATTGTTGATGTAGCTATTTTTGAAAAATAACAAACTTTATAAATTAAATTATAGGATATGATAGAGAGTAAGTTTTGAATAAATTTTAAAATAAAAACTATAGCCAATATACAGGGTGATTCAGCGAAGTGTGCACAAATAAAAACTCATCTTTCGGACTTATAATTAGGTCAAATGAAACAAGTTATATGCTGTGAAGATAGTAAATTTAATAAGCTTTCAGAAAATATACAAGTTATTCAATATAACCCCCTTTGTTTTGATTACTTTCCAAAGTCGTGGCAGAACCTGGGCACATGTGGCACGCACCACTTCTGGGTCAATTTCGTCCCATGCCGATGTCAATTTTCGCTTTAGAGAGTCCAGATTTGGATGAGAAGTACGGCAGGCTTTTGTCTTAATAATATTGTCTTAATAGACCATAATTAATAATATTGTAATAATAGACCATTATTAATAATATTGTCTTAATAGACCATAACCCAAAATTCATAGGGTTCAAGTCTGGTGAAGACGGCGGCCAAAGCTCTTTCTCCCAAAAACCTTTGAAATTGCATCGACACCAAGCTTGAACTGAGTTGGCCGTGTGGGAGGTTGCACCGTCCTGTTGAAGAGTAACTCCTTGTTCTCCGACTACTTCTTGGACCCAGGGAAGGACTTTCTCCTCCAGCATTCGCCTATAGACGGTCTGGTTTATCTTGACCCCTTCTTCAATGAATATGAGAGGAGTTTTCAGCCCTTTTGATGTTGCGCCTGCCCATACCATTACAGAGGCGGGTTTTTGTCTTCTGAAAGAGCTGCGACGCTCAACTGGGACCATGTTTATGTCTGGAAGCCAAATCCTGTCATTTTGATGGTTATGGACAGCTTGAACAGTGAAAAGTTTTTCGTCTGTCCATAAAACTTGAGGCTGCGTGCCATCGACAAGTTTCTTGACCAAAACCTTTGCTCTATCGAGCCTTTTCTTCTTAGTGGCCTCCGACAAGAGATGTCTTTTGGTGAACTTGTATGGGTAGCTCTGGAGATCATCCTTGAGAATCCTTTGCATGCTGGACACGCTCACAGAGTAGTCTTTAGGAAGTTGTCTGGCACTTCTTGCAGGATTTCTCCTCAACTTCTCTCTGACATTTTTGATCAGTTTCTTCGTCCTTACAGTTCTTTCAGGGTCACTCCTGATTCTTGGAGCACAAGTTCCAGTGTCCTTGAACCTTTTCACGGCTTTATAAACTCCTCTACGGCTTACAACCTCCTTCATCAACCGGAAAATTTCACTTGGTGGGAGCTTCTTCTTGCAATACTCTTCTATCACGTCATTGATCGTTTTACTCATCGTTTATTTTTACTTCAAATAATACCAGATTTTAAATTTTAACTCTTAAATAATAAGAAACTAAAATGTTAATAATTGAAAGTTAATAATGGACGAAATACATGTACATAAAACTAAGAAAAGTATTTGTGCACACTTCGCTGAATCACCCTGTATAAGGACGTACGATCACGACCATGAAACGTTATAAAGAAGCACGACCACGTAAAATTATAAAGAATTTTACGCAGTTGATAATGGAATGAGTAATAATTCCGAAACGTCTTTAATAAACTTTTTTTTATTAAATAATTTTATTTTGTGTATATATAATATATATCCTTAATATAATATTTATATACTATATATATCTTTAATATAAAATACAATATATATCCTTAATATAAAATTATTTTAATATAGATAAGTTTATGACGTAAGATTGGGGCAAATAAAAAGTTTAAATCATCTAATTTTCACTACCGTACTTCAGGTGTTATAGCAGTGCTTCTCAACCTTTTTTTGTGGCGACCCAAATGTTAAGTGGAAATCGAGAGTAAAGTTTTGGCGACCCAATATTTTTTATAGACGTTATTGCAAGCATAATAAGGGAACTAAACTTATGAACTCTGAAGCTGGTCATGCAATTGACATGCAATACTTTGTGGGTAGGACAAAAAATTGTGTGGGGTTCTAAGACGTAGACCAATTTTTGTCCCCAAATCAAGGTGTTTTCTAAAAAAAGGTCTTTCTTTGAATTCAGTCTCGGATTTCTGATTTTTCGTCCTAAAATCATAGTGTTCTCCAAAAAAAAGTTGTCACTTGAATAGTCTCGGATTTCTCATTTTTTGTCCCAAATTTTCGTTCTTTATAAAGTAAAAATTTTGGGTCAACCCTAGGTTGCGACCCAAAAGTAGGTCCAAATTGACACAAAAGAACGAAAATGGTTTAATTGTTACACAACTAGCCTACACTTGTCGGAGACCCAATCAAACTAAACGGCGACCCAGGGGTTGAGAAGCACTGTGTTATAGGGAGAGATTTTTTTTTAAGAGAATATTTTTGTTTTGGGATGAAAATCAAGTAATCCGAGACTAATTAAAAGTTCTTCGGATGAAAACCAAGAAATCGGAAACTGATACAAAGTGAAGACTTTTTTCTTTTAGAGAACAGTTCGTTAGTCGGCAGCGTGGTCGAGTGGTTAAAGCATCGGACTGATGATCAGCATGGTCTCGGTTCAAAACCCACTTGTGCCATTCTGTTGTGTCCTTGGGAAAGACACTTTACGGCACTTTCCCCTGCTTGGTGGTCTTGACAAGCAGTTCTAAATTGCAGTCATATCTCTACTAAATTACTAGCGGACAGCAATATCTTGGCATCTCCGGAAGCAGGTCGGGGTAATTGCATACCCTATGTATAGCGCCTCCGTCGCTTTCCTGCGAGTCAGGAGGATAAATATAGAGATAAAAATAAAAATAACACTAGTTTTTAGGGACGAATTTTTTTCTATTTTTTCTATTAACTAATGTCCTGGTTTGCCGCTCCCAGAATAAAAAAGTTGGGGAGCGAAACAATCTTTGCTGGAATTTTATGCGACGAGTGCTCAAAAACCAAAATTATAGGCTTCCACTTTTTTAAAAACTAAATCGGTTTTTTCACAATAAAATGAAAGTAGTTCTACTCAAAAAATACGTACAAAAAAAACTTCTTTCATCCCAACTAACGCATGCTCAATGCTGGAAAAATTGTGAAATTGCCAATGATGCGTTTCGATGTGCCAATTGCCGCCCTTGCCCTCCAAGTTTGGTATGGCTATAATTATATGTTATGTTTATGTTAATTATTTATAGGCTATGCTTACATAACCATTTACGTCAGTAGTACGTAATGCGTCATTTGGTTGGTGTTTCCGCTAGGGGCGCTAGAGAGCAGTAGCGGATCTGAATCCTATTCCGAATCCTAATCCTATTCCAAATCTTACTCCTATTCCAAATCCTATTCTAATCTTACTCCTATTCCTAATCCTACTTCTATTTCTAATCCTACTCCTATTCCTAATCCTATTTCTTATCCTTTTCCTAATCCTATTCCTAACCCTTTCCTAATCCTATTCTTATTCTTATTCCTAATCCTATTCCTATTCCTAATCCTATTTCTATTCTTATTCCTATTCCTAAGAAAGACGATAATCCTGAGTTCAATTCTTAGCCAAGACAATATAAAACCTAAACCTAAGCAGACAGTGGTCCTGAGTTTGACTCCCAACCAAGACAGCGAAGCTGTAAATCCTAATCCTAAAAAAGGTCCTGAGCTTGATTCCTACCCAAGACAGTATAAATCCTAAACCTAAGAAAACCAGTGGTCCTGAGTTGGATTCCTACCCAAGATAATATAAAACCAAACTCTAGGAAAGACAGTAGTCTTGAGTTTGATTCCTTCCCAAGATAATATAAAGCCAAACTCTAGGAAAGGTCCTGAGTTCAATTCTTATCTAAGTTAGTATAAATCCTAGCCCTAAGAAAACCAGTAGTCTTGAGTTTGATCCCCAACCAAGATAATATAAATTTAAGTCTTAAGAAAGGCAGAAGTCATGAGTTAGATTCCCAACCAAGACAGTATAAACCCTAAACCTAAGAACAGCAGTGGTCGTGAGTTGGATTCCTAACCAAGACAGTATAAACCCTAAACCTAAGAAAGACAATGGTTCTGAGATGGATTCCTACCCAAGACAGTATAATCCTTAAACTTAAGAAAACCAGTAGTCCTGGGTTTGATCCCCAACCAAGATAATATAAATTTAAATCTTAAGAAAGTCAGTGGTCTCGAGTTGGATTCCTACCCAAGACAGTATAATCCTTAAACTTAAGAAAGTCAGTAGTCCTGGGTTTGATCCCCAACCAAGATAATATCAATTTAAATTTTAAGAAAAAACAGTGGTCCTTAGTTGGATTCTCAACCAAGATAAAAGAAATCTTAATGCTAAGAGAAACAGTAATCCTGAGTTGGATTCCTACCCAAGACAATATAATCTCTAACCTTAAGAAAAACAGTGCTTCTGAGTTGGGTTCCTACCCAAGATAATATAAATCTTAATGCTAAGAAAAACAGTGGTCCTGAGTTTGTTTGCCAATCGGGCAAGTTTGGACAAGTCAGTTTTGTTGTGCAATACTCAATTTTTCCATGGGAAATTCCCTAGGTTTTTACCAGGATTGTTTGTATAGGTTTCTTTGTGCATTGTAAACTTTGTCTTGATTTTTGTTATATTTATGTTCAATTTCTCAATTTTTTCCCTATAAAAGTTTGGTTTTTAGATACTTTTATTCAATTTTAAAACTTTTTTTCTAAAAAAACTTTGATTTTTATTATAACTTTGTTTAATTTTTTCTAATCAATCTTAATTTTTTATAACTATCTTGAAATTTTTATAGGCGAGTTTGATTTTTGTTATACTTATGCTCAATTTTTCTAAGCAACCTTGGTTTTTGTTACACCTATCTTTAATTTTTTCTAGACAAATTCGATTTTTATTATACCTTTGTTGAAATTTTAAAAGGTTTTCTTTAGACAACCTTGATTTTTATTACACATTTGTTTAATTCTTCAAACATTTTCTTAGTCCACCATGATTTTTAGATACCTATTTTAATTTTTTTCTAAACAAGTTTGATTTTTTGCTATACTCTTGTTGAATTTTTCCAAACTTTTCTTTGTGAACCATGACTTTTATTATACTTTTGTTGAATTTTTAAAAGTTTATCTTGATTTTTGTCATTCCTATCTTCAATTTTCTCCTATTCAAGCTTGATTTTTGTTACACCCTTATTGAATTTTTCAAAATTTTTCTTTGTCAACCATGATTTTTATTATATCTTTGTTGAAATTTTAAAAGTTTTTCTTTAGTCAACCTTGATTTTTGTCACACATTTGTTTAATTCTTCAAACATTTTCTTAGTCAACCGTGATTTTTGGATATCTATCTTCAATTTTTTCTTGACAACCTCGATTTTCGTTATACCTAACCTCAATTTTTCTCTAAGCAACCTTAATTTTTGTTATTACTACGCTCAATTTAAAAAGTTTTTCTTGGTAACCTCGATTTTTGTTATACCTTTATTTAATTTTTTTCTAAACAAATTTAATTTTTTTATAACTATCTTCAATTTCTTTCTTGGCAACCTTGATTTTTGTCATACTTATGTTCACTTTCTCAAAAATTTGTCCTAAGAAGCTTGATTTTAGGCAGCTTTATTTAATTTTAAAACTTTTTCTCTTAGCAACCTTGATTTTTCATTCACCTTGATTCAAGAATCTCAACAAAAATAAATAAAGTGTAAAATTAACTAGGTTGTATGGGTTGGTGATGATGACATGGAGGAAAAAACACAAGAAAATAATCAAAAATGACAAAAATAGTGTTGAAAACGAAAATAACAGAAAGAAGAAGAACTGTGATTATGACGCAAAGTTCAACAGTTGACTTGAGAAATAGATTTATTGCTGTTATGATACAAAAAACTTGTTGAAATAGACAACACTGTGGTTTAAATAAAACTTTTCATGACGATCTGTGTATTTTTCAAGGTTTGTGCATGAACTTTTGCTTACAAAAGCAATTAAAACACTATTATAAAAATTTTTCCAAATCATAACTTTTATCTAATATCTTACCATCCAACGAACTTATAAATGATGAAAAAGAAAATTTTTTAGCAAATTGTGATAATTTTTTTATAACTAAAGACACACAATACGTAAAGTCAAGAGAATTTTTTTTAAATAAAAATGTAACAGACCAGTTGAAAACATAAAAATTGATATGCTCTACAATTTACATGCATAATACAGTAGATCAAGAAAGTTTAGGTTTATAAATGAAAATACACAAGTTGTGACTTCAAATTGAAAAATAAAAAAGATTCTTAGGTTAAAAAGAAAAAAAAAAAAAAATTTCTAGGTAAAATTCCTATTGAAACGTGAACAAAGTAAAATGTAGGTTTGTTTTAAAAAGTTTGCTTGTAAAAAGGCAAAATTAAATCATGCTGAAACGTAATGTTTCTGATTTTTTGAGACACAAACGGTTTCAACTAGTTAAAATTTGTAAGGTTGACTGATTTTTTATCAAAAAATTAATTTAAAGCATCACATTTAGGTTACATGATGAATAAAAAGTTTCTAAAAACAGATATTGATTTGCAAATCGAATAACTTTTAACGCCAAATTTGCTATTTTTCAATCAAGACGGTTTTAACTTGAGAAATTCTTGTGAAATTTTGTGATGCTAAACACCTTTTTAACGCAAAGTAGATTGAAAACGTTTAGAATACAAGGTGAAAAAACTCTTTAAGTCAAAAATTGATATCTTTTCATGAGTCTAATAAATTTGATTAGTCAACTTTTTGTTAGTTTACTTTGAAATGTTTGTGTTGTTGTTTCGTATTTAAAACAAACGAATCGATATTTTGTTAAAATCTTTAATGCGACTTTTTTCACTTTGGAAAGAAAAAACTAAGTAAAATGAGAACCGTGCAAAAATCGAAATATTTGCCTCTGTGCAACAATTATACAAAGAGTTTGACAAAATTACAACATTTGCACAATTAAGAAAGCAATTGTGATAAAAAATTTGAGATTGAATTGTTGCTATGCATTGAAAAATTGGCAAAAACCTAACATAAAGAAGAATTTTTTAGGGTTTGGTTCTAAAAATTAAACTTCTGCAACGAAGAAACGTACACTTTTCAGGAAAAATTTTTTTAGAATTTTTAAGCAAGGTAGTGTTTTTGTAACTTTAAATGTTAAGACACTTGAAAGAAAGATAGCCCTTTCAAAAAATTAATTTTTTATGTAAAAGGACTCTACTGTTTCCATACTAAAATCTTTACAATGTGAGGCTCTTGAGAGAATTTTTAAATAGGGACAATTAGGGTTAAAGTTTTTACAATTTTAAGAATCTGACCAGAAAACCTCCGTCTGAAAAACGTATAAAATTATATTCGTGTATCTATTTTTAATACGAAAATGAAGTTTTTTGGTTAAAATATTGATTTGGAGAAAGAAAACTAAAGTATTTTTGGTTAAACTAGTGCAATAATTTAAAACTTGACCAAAAAACGTTGTTGCGGAAAATGAAATTTAAAAGTTTAATTTTTAATACCCGTAGACGTTTTCTTTGACATCGTTGATGTCCACACCTTTTTCTTAGAGATTAGCAACGTTCAAGATAAAAGAGTGAATTTGTTGGTTTCTTTATTTGTGTTTGTTACCCCAAGCAAAACCGTATCCTGAAAGCAAAGTTTTAGGTATTTTTTGAAAATCCTACTTTTTGAAGAGTTTATTTTTAGATTTCGAACTAGACAAAAAGATAGAAATAGTTTTATTTTAAAGATTTCAGTTTGGTTTGTTTTCGTTTAAACATAAGAACTAACTGCGATAGGACTTGATAGAATAAATCTTAATATATTTTCAAAATACAACCGATTTTCTTGGAATTGATCTTATTTATACAAAACTAAACTTACGTTGGTCTTATTTGATTTCAAATTTTATGTTAAGTTTAGAAAATTTAGTTGGTAAAATGAATTAAATGTTCAGTTTTATGATGAATTTTCTTATTAAAAGTGAAAAAATGTAAAACTTTTTAACATAAACGGTTGCAATTGATTGGGGATTAAACTAAGCGGTGTTTTGAAATCAAAATATTTTTGGTCAAGCTTGTAATAAATTTTCCTTTTTACTGAAAATTGTTAAAAATTATAAAAATCAAGGTGTATTATAAAAATTCTCGCTTACTCTATTTTTACTCTGGAAATTAAGGTAACCAGATTTTCAAACTCCGATCATAAATATGTCAGGAAACGCAATACGCTATGAACAGGATACGGCCAGCTTCTGTGTAAGAGAGAGAATTTGACGCAATTATCAAAAGCATATGGTCACGCTTACAGAGATTACGGGTAGCTTTCTTTATATTAAAGTTTATAAAACGACCAAAAAATTAAACGTAGTTGGAACTGAATTCATTTTTGAAGCAATTAAAATGTTAACACTAGAAATTAAATTCATACAACATAAAAATAATAACTATGTTTGAATTTGGTTTACTAAAGTGGAAAAAAGACGACTTTTTTATTATGAAACATCTGCTTATTGAACACGAATAACCTATTAATAAAAATTTTTGTTTAAAACTTTTAAGAATTACTTTGACTGCGAATAAAAATCAAGGTTGTCAAGAAAAAAATTCAATAAGGGTGTAACAAAAAATCAAGCTTGTTTAGAAAAAAAAGTTAAACATAGGTATAATAAAAATCAAGGTTGCTTAAAGAAAAATTGAGATTGGGTATAACAAAAATCAAGACTGTTTAGACAAAAAGTTTTAAAATTGAATAAAGGTACCTAAAAATCAAGCTTTCTTAGGGAAAAATTAAATGTAGGTATCTAAAAATCAAAGTGCCAGACTTGGCATCCGCGCTTCTGAATGGACGAATCACAAATGGAACGCGGAGTACTGTGAAAATGCTTCCAGGCTCCGTGCTTTTGTGCCCGAGACCGGTGCCAGGCCTATTGGGATGGGCTTACCCCGAGCAGCTTGGGTTAAGCTCAACCGCCTGCAGACTGGTGTTGGGCGATTCCATTCGTCCATGCACAAATGGGGTCTCGCTCCTTCACCGAATTGCGAGTGCGGCGCCTCTAAGCAAACCGCAGACCATGTACTAACAGCGTGCCCTATACATCGGGCACCACATGGAGCACAAGGTCTGACGGTTTTGTATGACGAAACTCGATGCTGGCTTAATCACACCACTACCAGCATCTGATTCAGGCAGTGCAACAGTCTGGGGTAGTAAAAGGATAAACCCTTGGCCCCAGTCCTGTTTGTGTCTGGCCTAGAGTGGATGCCCTTCAAACGACGACGACGACGATAAATTCAAGTTACGTTTCCAAAGCACCAATTTGTAATACAGTATCTTATTGATTCATAATAAAAGAACGATAAATTATTAATAGAGCATTCTTGCTGAGACATGGTCTTATTTTCATGACTGCAACTAATATTGCAATCAGTTTCTTTATGAGTAAAATAACATGATTTTTCCAAGACAAATGTTCAATTAAAGACAGTTTGTAATAGTTTGAAGGAAGATACTTTTTCAATTGAAGTATTATCATTATAATGAAGTAGATGTTTTTGAATTTAAGGTTTTAAAAAGGATACATTTAGTTTTTTCAACATTTAGAGAAAGCTTGTTGGCAATTAATCAGTTATCTATTTTATTAAATAGTTTAAATATGCAAATAGGCAAATATGTAAATATGCAAATAGGTTAAAAAGATGCAAATGCAAATATGCAAATAGGTTAAAAACATGCTTTTACAAGTGTTCGACGAAGATAAAAAATGTATTATTTCGCACATATTGCTCGTCTATGGATGCATGTCAATTATGGAATAACTTTTTGTCCTCTAGTCTAAAAAGAATACGTGTAGCCTACAATAATTCTTTTCGATTTTTACATGGATTGCCTAGGTATGTAAGTGCCCGTGAACATCAGGTGTTGAATAACATTACAACATTTGATGCAATTCTAAGAAAAATGTCCTACTCCTTCGTTTATCGTTGTTACGGATTCTAATAATAAATTAATTTTTTCTTTAATGACCTCGGAATGTTTTATTAATTCTTCATATTATAAATACTACAACACATTAGTTTATTTGCAATAGATTCTTGGTACCTTTTTTTTTAAAAGTGTTGTTTTTTCGTATGTGTATCTCATTGTGTGTAGTTTTTGCTGTTTTTTTTTTTTTTTTTTTTTCTGTTATGGACTGTGAGTCTGATTTAAATAAATAAATAAAAAAAAAATTAAGTTCTTCATTTCCCTTTTTATACAAAGTTTTAAGATTTTTTCCAGAGATCGGTATGCTTGTATCATCTGCAAAAGCCAAGCTACAGCTATATTTCAGGCATCTTGGGAAATTATTTGCGTATATTATAAAAAGAAGGGGACCAAGAATTGAGCCTTGGGGAACAGAAGTCACATTGTTTATGTTAGTAGATACTGCACCACAATACTCAGTTTGTTGGGTTCTGCCAAGAAGATAGCTTTCAAACCAATTCAAAGATATGCCTCTTACTCCATAATGTTGTAATTTTTGTAAAAGAATATTGTGATCAATCGTATCAAAGGCTTTCGAAAGACTCAAGAAAATGCCCAGAGTGAATTGCTTATTTTCGAAGACTGTGGTTACTTTGTCAACTAATAATGTTACTACATGTGAAGTGCAATGACCATGCCTGAATCCAAATTGGTGATTTGAAAAATATGTTGAAGCTATTAAGAAAAGAATAGGCAGTTGTAAACAATTTTTTCAAGAATTTTGGAAATATTAGATAATAAACTGATTGCCAGATAAATTGTTGCATTTTTGGGATTTTTTTTTTGTAGATAGGAATTATTTTAGCATGTTTAAAAGTTGATATAAATTTACCATGTGACAACGATTGGTTAAATGTAAAATTAAGTGCAGACAAGGCATTAAGTGGTAGGTCGTTGTTATTATTTGAAGGGCATCCACCCAAGGCCAGACACAAACAGGACTGGGGCCGAGGGTTTATCCTTTTACTACCCCAGACTGTTGCACTGCCTGAATCAGATGCTGGTAGTGGTGTGATTAAGCCAGCATCGAGTTTCGTCATACAAAACCGTCAGACCTTGTGCTCCATTTGGTGCCCGATGTATAGGGCACGCTGTTAGTACATGGTCTGCGGTTTGCTTAGAGGCGCCGCACTCGCAATTCGGTGAAGGAGCGAGACCCCATTTGTGCATGGACGAATGGAATCGCCCAACACCAGTCCGCAGGCGGTTGAGCTTAACCCAAGCTGCTCGGGGTAAGCCCATCCCAATAGGCCTGGCACCGGTCTCGGGCACAAAAGCACGGAGCCTGGAAGCATTTTCACAGTACTCCGCGTTCCATTTGTGATTCGTCCATTCAGAAGCGCGGATGCCAAGTCTGGCAAGGTTGTCCAAAAGATTCCGCGCACCTGGCACAAACGGGCGTCTGGATCTTAGTCTCACTTGGCGAGTATCTGAGGACCCACTTAAAACACCATACAAGATATGATCGGGGTCCAGAGATACACGGTAAGCCAAGGAGAGTGTCGCTCCCATTCGGCAAAGCTCAGCTGGCTGGATGCCTGAGAGTACAGGTAGGTGGTCCGTTGGAGTAGGACGCAGGCATCCAGTAACTATGCGCAAGGCGTCATTCAAGACACTGTCGATGAGGCGAGTGTGAGCACTGCGACACCAGACTGGCGCACAGTACTCAGATGCTGAGTAGACTAGAGACAAGGTGGCTATGCGTAGTGTTTTAGCACCAGCACCCCATCCCGAGCCCACGAGTCGCCTCAACAGTGTGACGCACGAGGATAGTTTTTTGTGCAGTGCCACTGAATGGTGACGAAACGTGAGCGATCTGTCCAGTTTTACCCTAAAATAAGTAGGGGTTGGACAGAACGGTAAAAGTCTACTATTATTGTAGACCTTTAGCTCACGTTTGGTCTCTCGGTTATTTAAGTGAAAGGCTGCCGTTACCGTCTTAGTGTGACTGAGCTTCAACCTCCAAGTCTGGAGATACGCTGACAGTGTGGACATGTCTTGAATTAAAGTCCCCTCCAAGTCCTTCCAGTTTCGAGAAGAATGCAACAATGCTAAATCATCAGCATAAGCAAACTTTATGGAAATCGTGGAAGGAAGATCGTATGTATAGATGTTAAATAGGAAGGGAGCCAAGACCGATCCCTGAGGAACGCCGTTTTTAAGACGGTGTAGCCTGCTTTGCTTGCTGTCACCGGTGGTAAGGGTGAAACTTCGATTTCGGACAAGCTCCATGATCATTTTGATCATGTGCTTATCCGGAAGTAGTCTCAGCAGCTTGCAGGTAAGGCCACGGTGCCAGAAAGTGTCATAAGCAGCTGTCAGATCGATAAATACGGCACCGGCCTTCTTTTTAGCCTCGAAAGAATCCTCGATGTTCTGGGTTAGCAGAACAACTTGATCTACGGGTGACTTCCCGCGTTGGAACCCAGCCTGCTCTTTAGGGAGCAGTGGATCGATTAATGGTTCAACGCGGGCGTAGATAAGCCTCTCGAGGATCTTGCAGGCGACACAGAGCCAGAGATATCGGTCGATAACTCTTTGGATCCCCCACGGGCTTTCCTGGTTTTGGGATCGCGACCACAAGCGGTCTTCTCCAGATCTTGGGAATCTTGAGTCGGCGTAAACAGGAAGAAAGGAAGTCACGTAACCGGGACTTCAAAGCAGCTCCGACATGGAGTATAAGCTTGGGGCAGATGGAATCAGGTCCCGGAGCTTTACCTGGTTTTAAGTGTTGAAGGGCAGCAGCAAATTCTCTCTGTGAAAAATTGTCAGAGATATTTACTGCGTCTGGTGTTGTGGCCCTCCAAAGGTCAGACACTTTTTGAAAGACAAGTCGAGATGACTTGCAATCAACAGCCTCGTATTTCCCATTTCTAACCATCTGAGATGCAATAGCATCGGCTGAAATGGGACAGTGACGAGGAGAGTATCGTGACCTACCAGTAAGGTTGTTCAAAATACTCCATGCTTTTCGACTAGAGTGTGAGAAATCAATGCTCCGAACTGCTTCGGACCATCGATCCCTTCGCTTCCTGTCAAGCTTGGCAAGCAGAGCTGTAGCAGCCAAACCTGAGTCGTCTCCCTGAGGAGACTGCAAAAAGGTTTTGTAGAGGGATTCACACTCTGCATCCCAACACGGAATATAGTTATTTTGACACCCGCATGGGATAGTCTTTTTGGCTGCTTTCTTAGTGATGTTACAAAAGTCCTGGTAAGCCGCATCCACATCAAGTGAATCAGGCGACAACAAAGTCTTTGCAAATTTATTCGTCAAAGCAATGTAGTGACTCCATTTGGCCTTGCAGAAGTTCCATCGCTTAACAGGCATGCTTGGCACTGCCAGAGCAAACCTTGGTGGTGTAATAAGTGAAAATCGATGTTGTGACCTGGGGAACTTCTCAAGGATACGTCTATCCGGTAAGCGACTGTTTGGACCTACGCAAGCGAAAGCTAGATCTGGATTGGTGCCAGTGTTCCAGCGGCCGGAATAAAAACTGGCAGCGTCCTTGGCATTATATAGGAGGGCAAGACAATTAATACTTGCCCAGTCAGCCAAGCACTCACCGTCCGGACTGTTGTCGTCGTAACCCCAGTCAGCATGACGACAGTTAAAATCGCCAGCGTAAAGACAGGGGTGAGGAAACACTGGGAGATCCAGGGTTCGCAATCGCATTGGCGGTGGTTTGTAGACATTGACTATTTTATAGCCATCAACGTCCACACACAGCCACTCGATCTCCGAGGTCGGTCGAGATTGGTCCAAAAGAGTGTATCTCAGTCGCTCGTGGACAAACGTGGCAAGGCCATGCTTCCTGCTTAAAGAAGACCCAGCTAGTTGGTAGTTTGATAGTACCAACTTCTGTGCATCAGTGCAATGGTCTCCTGCAGTAGGATGACGAGTGCCTCAGACTGCATAGCGAGGTGATGAAGAACGTTCGTCTTGCTTGCATTGAGGCCTTCGATGTTCAACTGAAGAATAGTGGGTCTTCAGAACTTGTTGGCAATGTGCCCTGAAAAAGGCAGTTTTATCCAGTTATTGTGGGGTCCTGAAAAGGACCATTTGCCGACTAGCAGACCCTCACTGAACATCGGAGTGGGTGGATACCCTTCCGTTTTGGTAGGTTCGGTTTCGGTCTGTCATTTAAACAGCAATGAACAGACTTACTCACGGCCCAGGCTGCGAGAAAGCACCTACCATCTGGGCCAATTTAAGTACAACAGAGAGCATTCCATCCCAACCAGCACTAAATTTTGTAGGAGTTCTGGAAATAATGAGGGAGATTTTAAAAGTAGAAGTTGGAGAAAAAACATTGAAGAAGGATTTGGATGATATAAATAATTGCTAAATTTAAAAAATGATAGTGAAAATTTTTGTGGTAATTTATTAGGTATATGTGAAAAGTGGTCATTAAAAGTATTAGCTATTTCAATAGGTTCATTTATAGATTTGCCATCACAATTTAGATGTAATTCATTAGATTTAGGTTTCTTATTTCTGCCAAGCAAGTAACTGATACATTGCCAACTTTTCTTAATATTGCATTTCAATTTAAAGAATTTTTTTTGATAATTCTCCTATGTTTTGAATTTATAAGATGAAAATAATGATTTCTTACTTTATGGTATTTTAACTTTAAAACCGGGCATCCTCTAGCCAGAGGTGGAGTCGAGACACGGTGCTCCGAGACCGAGGCGAGACGAGACTTAAGGGTAGCGACATCGAGACGAGACGAGACTTTATCGCAGTGAGACCGAGACGAGACACGAGACTTTACACAGCTTCCTTTAGTTTGATCACTAAGCGTATACATGACCTTGAAGAACCTTTTTCACATTAAAAGTATTACATCAAGCGTCAAGATGCTGAACCAGATAGAAAAAACTTGCTTATATCATGATTATAACATGTAATTGTCATTGAAGATCCTTTCCGGTAAGATCGGTTAATTCCAAACAATTGTCTAATTAATCGTCGGCAGCGTGGTCGAGTGGTTAAAGCGTCGGGCTCGTGACCAACACGGTCTCGGTTCGAAACCCACTGTCCTTGGGAAAGACGGCACATTCCCCTGCTTGGTGGTTCTGGGAAGCAGTTCTAAATTACAGTCATATCTCTATTAAATTACTAGCGGACAGCAATATCTTGGTATCTCCGGAAGCAGGTCGGGGTAATTACCTACCCTATGTATTAGCGCCTCCGTCGCTTTCCTGCGAGTCAGGAGGATAAATATAGAGATAAAATATAATAAAATAAAAAGTAAAATAGACAAAAAACATTTTAATTGTAAATACCAGGGCACCCTTGTTCTACAGAAAAGCTCATAACATAGAAAACGCCATACATGTCCTGCCAAAGGTTGTGCAATGTGTGTTGTTTTACCCTGAAAAAGTCCACCTGATGTAACGGACAAAACGTTGCGTATAAGTTTTGCTTTGAAAAGTTATTACTCCTTTTATTTTGTTTATTGAAATTAAACTGACCTCTGATTTATACCAGAACTAATAAATTATAAATTAAAAAATATTAACGCAATTTATCGTTATGATATGTTGACATTTTCTTTACGCAATACAAGTAAATGTCAAAGATCAGCAGTATGATTTAAAAGTTAACAAAGTTGTTGAAGAGCGAACGTGATCGCCAGGGTAGCGGTTCAAATCTTATTCGCGTCATTCTGTTATGTCTTCAAAAAAAAAAATTGAGGCACTTTTCTTTGCTTCTCGGTCCGAGCAAGCAGCTTTATATTTTACTCATATTTCCAAATAAAAATTTCAACCAGACAGCAATATCTTGCCATTTTCGGAAGCAGGTCGGGGTCGTTTGATGGTTGCCCTTAGTAAAGCGCCTCCGAAGCTTTTCTGCGAGTCAGCAAGAAGCGTAAAAATGAAACAAAAATGAAATCTAGATTTTCTGAAAATCACTATTTTTAAAACTCGAATTGATAAAAATATTTCCATAAATAAAAAAACGAAGATTTTTTATTAGACAATAATATTAAGAATCAACATCCATCTAGCGCCGAAAACTATTTTTTTATAGAAAATAGCATAGTCTATGGATTCTATCCATGCAGTTATTAAATTATGCTACTCAAAGTTACCATCCTAACTGACCCAAAAATTGACATATTATCAAAAAAAAATCTTTTAAAATTGCGAGCGCAATGTGTAGTTTACAAGTGAAAAGATCTTTATTTATACGAAAAAGATTTTATTTGATGAACTAAATAATGGCCAATTTTTTTTGGACATAAAGAGATAAGGACTTATAATAAGGATGTTTTTAAAAATGCCATCAAAAATTACAATATTAACAAAAATTAAGTATTTAACTCCGAAATGAACGCTTCTTAAAACTAACACGTTAAAATTCTCATTGAGAATGTTTACGAAAATAAGTACAAATCTTGGGAATAAGCACGAAATGGCAACCCTGGTAATGCTACTGATTGGCCAACAAAAAACAGCGAATTTATAGCTTTTTAAAAGTTATTCCACAATTATAGAATCAATATGTGAATGTTTTATTTTTTAAAACAAACAGAGAAAAATATCCCACATATTTCACATTTACATGTATAACAAAAAATATCCCACAATTACAAAATCAAAATTTAAATGTTTTATTTTTTATAAGAAACAGAGAAAAAGAAAAAGTAGAATTACAATGTTCAAATATTTCATTGTTGTATCTAAAATGCACACTAGAAAATATCAATTTGGTGTCGCGACCCACAGTTTGAGAAGCCCTGCTTAAAACCACGAGTAACGACATACATTGCCACGAGTAAACAAAATTCCTGCAAAGGATACCTTCTTTCAAAAAATCTGTTCAAAGAGGCGACTTGCTTTGACAAACAATGATCAAGCTGTCGCTATTTGTAATAATTCCGTACAGCAATGACTTATGCGGTTCAAAACGTTTAGCTCATGCAAAACATAATTAAAACCTCGATTAGTTATTCCAAACAGAAAAAAGTTACAGAAAAATATTCATGATTTTTATTATCTTCTTACATAGAAGACAAATATACTAATTACTACTTTTTTTGAAAAATGTTTGTATTTTTTTGATACTGAGATCCTTAGACTGGGAACGTGAAAGGTTGATTAAGGGACCCGAGCAACTGGCTGCAAGCTAAATTGATAGCTGCAATGATTTTTTTGTCTTTACATTAAATTTGGGACAAAAATAGAGATTTTGGACGCTGCTGAATAGTGAAGACCTTTTTTTAAGTCTTCATCTTGACTTCCGGACAAAATGAAGAATATGATGATAGGGCTTGAGTTTTGGTTTTTGCTTGTGTCGTGTCAAGGGCAGCCGCAAGTTTAAGTCATAAAACTTTGAAATATAATTAGAAAATTAACAAATAAAAAAGATAATGTGCACTATACCTACAGTCAGTCAGAGAGAACATGTTTCACGTATGTTTCATTTATGTTTCATTCATGTTTCATGTAATGTTTCATGTAAAGCAATCATATGTTGCTCTATGATTCTGAAAAATAAAAATGCAACCAACTACCTATACTTCAAATTCAATTTAGCTTTTACAATTTTGAAAATTTGATAGCAAAATAAAGAATTTACAGTGGTACCTCGGGATACGACTGTTTATACTTACGAATATTTCGGCTTACAAACCGAGTTTCGAAGAAATATTTGTTTCAAGATGCGACGAAAAGTTCGAGATACGAATCAATTAAAACACAAAGTAAAAATAATTACGTAATGTACATAAATTAAAGATTACGTACACTGTAAATTTTTGTGGTTGTTTTACACTTTATAGTGTACAGTACGACTGTTCTTGGGTTGGTTGCAACGAAATTGTCATTATTCATAACAACAATAAATGTGCATAATTTTTTTTGATTTTATTTAATGTCTCAGTGTTTATTTAGATGTATATCATTGAATATGTGCTTATAATGTCTAGTTTTTGCCTGGGAGGGGGTATAATATTCGCATTTTTTAAGACTGGGTTTGGGTAGGTAGGAACAGATTAAGCCACTTGCATGTAAATCTTGCTTCTGCATACGAATAAATCACCTTACGAACATCGTCTCGGAACGAATTAAATTCGTATCCTAAGGTAGCTACTGTACTTGTTTAATTATAGTCATGAGGGCTAAACATGGTTGCTACTAAATTTTCATTCATTCATTCATTCATTCATTTCATTTATTCTCAATCATTATTAAAAAGTTTAACACAAAAATTATAAATATTAAAAAGATTAAGAAAAGGAATTGGATCAGCTCTAATAACTGCCCGGCCGGGTGATCAAGTCTAATATATGCCCGGATTAACAATTAGAACATTGTCTCGCCACATGAATTCTTGGATCAGGTCTAATAACTGCCCGGCCGGGAAGATATTAGACCTGATCCAAGGAATTTCACTTTACAGAAACCCATTTACCGTATGCTTTAACTAAAAAAATTAAAAACACAAAGTAGGATACGTACGTTCGCATCAAATCTTTAACTTTTTTACTGCTTCTTTGTACATATGTGATATTAAGGTCATTCGCAATGTTTTTTTTGTAATAGGTGTATATTGCCGTTCCAAAACTTTTTAAAAATGCCCAAAATGGGAATTTTTTGTAATAGATATCGGAAGAGAACAATTAACCAACAATTAAATGTTTAACTATTGCATCATTAATGGCTTTTCTCCTTGGATACTTTTTATTGAAGGCAGATTTCTTTGTTGATTGAGAAGTCGATGGTTCAGATGAATAATTTGCATTTAACCCAAAAAATGAATCCACAGCGGTTTGGCCGTCATTTTGGTTTGCATTTGATTGCATTAAGTATTCTTTATGTTTTGCCGGATGCACTAAACACAAGTGTCGATTGAAAGTGGATGTTGCTTCTAATCGTTCCGAGATGGTTTTTCGCTTTAAGCAAAATTTACATACAGCCAAATGCTTTCTATTTTGAGCTTTGTCATCAAAAAACTCAGTATAATTTTTAACTAACTTTTTATAACTGCTTGCGCTAATAAATAAATCTGTTTTCTATAAAAATTATTCTTCAAAACTAAATAATACTTTCTTAACCAAGCTGGCTCTTAAAAATCTGTACATTCTTCAACCAATGTGATTACTTTTGATAGAGACTGAACAATAACAAAGATAATATTAATACTATTACTACTTCACAAAGTAAGTGTTATATTTTTGCGTTTTTTTTATTTTTTATTTTTTATTTGAAGTTGAGCTCATCTGATAACATTGTCACACTTCATTCGTAATAATTTTAAGTTATGATGATATAGTTGTTTCCGCCTTAAAGTAATTCAAGTTTTGTTCATTGAAATGAATGAAGTTTTGTTATGACGTACAGATCGCTTGGGCATGGTATAATCGCTCTTGTATTTATTGACTTAAATATCTGCGATTTGGTTACAATTGTTCATACGCATCTTCTTTTTTTTTTCTTTCGCCAGACAGTAATGACGTAATGCGCTTCGTCAAGTTATTTTCTCTTAATGTATGACGGAGTTTGAACTTTATTCCCAAACGTTCTCGTGTACGATAGAACTGACGTTCTAATTCTGGCGCATTAGAGCGAAGCGTTTTCTCTAGAGAATTCGAGTTAAGTCCCGTATACTGTATACGAGTAAATTTGTCGTCATGTGACATTTGTCTATATATATATATATACGCTCGCTCGATCGCATTCATAGAGAGAGATGATTTGAGACAACTCGAGAAAGGTGATTCGAGAGAGAGCAGCGTAATCTGATTGAGCGTTGGTATGAGCGCAGAGCGTGGGCAAAGGACCCTTAATTGTATTGCGTGGATTGGCAAGTGTTGTAATTGTTTTTTTACGCTAGTGTTTGGAGATTGATTCTACGGAGGTAGAATTATTTATATTGAACGAATTAAGTTGCAGCGCTGATTTTCGCTTTGCAGTGGCAGAGTGTGGAAAAGAATTTTCGTCGATCGTGAGAGAGAGAGAGAGAGAGAGAGAGAGAGAGAGAGAGAGAGAGAGAGAGAGAGAGAGAGAGAGAGATCTGTTTATTTGCATCAAACCTTTTCAATAGATTACTGCTTAAAACACAAAAAAAAACAGAAAAAACAATGATTTTAGGTTTTAAAATTAAACAAACTGATAATAAGCCATATATATCAAATCAAAGAGCACTATTAAGATATGATGCAGGGGTAGGAAGGGACAAAAGTCATTTAATCACTACCCCCAGCTTATTTAAAAGTTTCATTACAAACAATTTAATAAATTAATTAAGTTTTTGGTACGTAAAATTGATTATTAACTAAGAAAAAGATTAGCATAAGACATTTTACATCATAAATTAAAAATCACCTTACAAACATGATGAAAACAAAACAAACAACAACAACAAAAACAAAGGCCGCATATATGTAGATAAAATTAAACGACAGAAAAATAACTCGGCATAAATTCGATTTGAGATAAAGGCAAATAGTGTAGAAAACGACAGAACAACGATGGAAAAAAAACAATGAAACAGGCAATAAAAGGACGAAAAAACAAAAGCTTATAAGATTTTTTACCATAAATTAAATTGAAAATAAAGGTAGTAGCATAAAACAAACAACATAACAGATTTCAGAGTAGATACAAATAGCACAAATTCAACAGCACAATAATGAATAGGAGCATAAAAAAAAAAAAAAAAAAAACAAAGAAAAGTACAAAAACAAAACAAAACAAAGGCCTATAAGATTAAATCAAACAACAGAATGGGTCTCAACATAAAATTTATTGAAATAAGGCAGTTAGCATAAAACAAAAAACAATAGATTTCAGCAGGCAATTAAGGATTAAAGAGGTGCACAAAGAGCAATACAAAACATAATATTTTTTTAAGTAAAACCTTAGAACTTTAAAATAATTTTACAATATATCTGCATGTAGTTCATTTTGTATTAATACTAAGAATTTATAATTTATATGGGTAAAATTTGGATGTTGATTAAATTTCATAGGTATCTAGAAGGTATTTGTAAAATAATCTATTACATGGTTTAATTGTTTGTTCGGTTCTTATATTAATTGGCAGCTTGTTCCACATTTTCATACAATTTACTACGTATAAGACTATTAGAAGATTTACAAGCCAAAAAATGTGAAATAAAGATGTTGTTATTACTTGATTACCGTGTGTTATAAGCATGAATTTCATTTACTAAAGGGAATTTTTCTTTAAACTCTCTGTCATTGTATAATCGAAACATGAATTTCATTGCAGAATATTGGTACAATTCGTTTATCTTTAATAATTTAGAAAATGCATACAATTTATTTAATCTTGTTCTACATGGTTGCATACTAATGTATCGTTTAGCTCTATTATGCATTTTATTAAGGTTTTTTAGTGCTGATTGATTTGCATTTCTCCACAGAACTATGCCATATTGCAATCTGCTTTTTATAAGTGCATGGTACACGAGCTTTAGATTATTAAAGGAAAGATATTTTTTTAGATGATACAGCATTTCCACAGATTGAGATATTTATCTATATGTGGTTTCCATTTTAGATTTTTATCAATTACAATTCCTAGGTATTTAACTTCGTCTTTTTGGCAAATTTGACTGTTATTTATATGAATGTTTATCATGTTATTTTCAGTTTTCTTTTCTCCAAACATTATAGTGCTTGATTTTTGGGTGTTTAAAGTAAGCTTGTTTTTAAGCAACCAATTTTCAATCTTTTTAAGTTCTCCATTGACCACTTTTTCTACTGAAGATGAGTTATTACCAGAGGCAAAAAGTGCTGTATCATCAGCAAAAAAAAGAGTTTTTAAGCTTAAAACATTTGGAAGATCGTTATGTATAGGAGAAATAAAATAGGGCCAAGGACACTACCTTGAGGGACACCATGATTTATTAAATTTTTATCTAATTTAGTTGAATTTATACATGTAAATTGATATCTGTTTGCTAGATATAAAGAAATTAAATCAAAAGGTAGCCCCCTAATACCCATTGCAATTAATTTTTGTTTTAAAACAGTGTGGTCTACTGTATCAAAAGCTTTTATTAAATCAAGAAAAATTCCACAAGTAATTTTATTGTTTGCCTGCTGATAACGCAAGTAATTTTCTAGTTCAATAAGTACATCACTAATGCTTTTGCTTTCCTGAAAACCATATTGATTTTCTGATATGATTTTGTACTTATTAATAAAATCAGTTAAATTATGTTTAAGAATTTTTTCAAAAATTTTTGAAAAGTGGGGTAAGATGGAAATTGGCCTATAATTTGAAGCAATGTCTCTATCACCCCCTTTATAAATTGGTAATACTTTGGCAATTTTTAATGCACTTGGGAAAACATCTTTATTAATACAATTGTTGATTAAATAACATAATGTAGGTGCTATTACGTTTTTACTTAATTTAAGAATTTTTACAGGTATATCATATGTGTCATCACATTTACTGTTGTCTAATAAATTAATTTCTCTTATGATATCTTCATCAATTACTGGTTTAATAAATAATGAAGAGCAAGTGGAAACAGTACTTAATGGTTTTGAAGGACTTGTTTTTGGAAGAGAATTTGCCAATTTTGCTGCTATTGATGTAAAATAGTTGTTTAGACATGAAGATATGTCTTTAGGTGAAAATAAGTCTTTATTAGACTCTGGACACTTAATGTTTGTAATAAAACTACCACTGGCAGGTTTTTGTATTATGTTTTTAATCATTTTCCATGTATTTTTGCTATTGTTTTTGTTAAGTTCCAACTGATACTGAAAATAGTTTTGTTTTGATTGTTGTTTTACATGTGTTAGTATGTTATTATATTGTTTGTATTTTTTGTAATGTATATATGTATGTGAATGTTTACAAGAAATTTGATAAAGTCTATTTTTTTCTTTTATACTTTTTTGAATACTTTTTCTCAGCCAAGGTTTAAAATAAAATTTGATTTTCTTTCTAGAAAGTGTAATATATTGGTAATTTTAATGTGGCAACACGCAACACATAATTTGTATTTCTTAGTAACTATCACGGACTAGTCAAGAAGACGATGTATAATAAAGAAGAGCAAAACATATAAGACTGACTTGTGCTTTATAAGAGAGAAACGACAGAATATCACATGGCGTCGTCGGCAGTTAGCCATAAATAAGTCAAAAAATAGTCTAAAGAACTTCAAGTAAAATTATCAATTTTAAAAAGCCAGTCTCAGTTTATCAGATATATTTTGTTCAATTTCATTAAAAGATCATATAAAGTAATTGTTGAAAAGATGGCGCGGTCAATTGACTGGTCTTTAAAGAAAGTTTTTATTAGAGAAGATTTAGATTTATCCACACACTCCGGAGAATTCTTTTTGTCATGGAAAAGACAATTTAACAATTTTATCAGAGAATCTGGCATTAAAGCTGAGGAAACCCCTTGGGAGACCAAAATGGCAGCCATTGAAGCGTGCGTCACGAGCACAACTTTCGAGAAAATCACTGCCGCTCAACTGCAGTTGCCGCGCGAACAACGGCAAAACATCGATGCCGTGCTCGACGTCATTGCCACCGTTGCCAAGGCGAAAGATAATGTTTGGGTTTACAGAAAAGCCTTTGATGCTTATAAGCAACAAACTGACCAAACCTTTAAACAATTTTATGCTGAAATTGTGAAACTTGCGTCTATGTGTGAATTTGGTAAAGATTTTTGTGAAGACGATAAAATTCGTGCAGTTGATCAATGTTTATTGATGAAGCTTGTGCTTCACACAAGCGATTCAATTGCCCAAAGAAAATTAATGGAAGTGCCGGATTTAGATTTACCAGCCGCCGTGCGAATATTAGACACCTATGACTCGCTACAAAAAACTACCAACGCTCTAACTGAAAATGATTTTAACGCAATTGAACGAATCGCAAAACAACCGGTAACACAAACTTCAAGTGGTTATCGATCAACTTTATCAAATCAGGAACGAATATGTACACGCTGCGGTTATATACATGGTTCCTTGCGTACATGTCCTGCGAAAGGACAACGTTGTAATTTTTGCCGTCGTGTTGGTCATTTTGAGAAAATGTGCTTCAAAAAGAATCGGAGGCCGACAACTAACACCTTTTCATCAAAAATCAGTGAAGCAGAAGCCCAATCGGGAGCAATAGTATCGCAAGTCGGCAGTAGGACTGAAACAGTTCAGGTACGCGTAGCCATTGACAACGATTGTTCCGGTATTTTGCGCTTTATAATCGATACAGGATCTGATTGGACGGTAATCGGACTTCATCATTTGACTCTGTTGCATCTACTGCCGAGCCAATTAAAAAAGCCTACAGCAGAAATGCAAGCCACTGTTACAGCCACAGGCGAAAAAATGACTCCGGACGGTTATGTTTACGCCAGATTTTATTTTGGCCAGTCATATGTTGATTCAGAATTGGTTGTTTTTAAAAACATTAAAACCCCATTGCTTTCCATCGATGTTGCTAAAAAGTTAAACATTGTTCATATCAACACCAAAGGGTCCCCAGGACACCCTGATTTTGAAGCAAAGAAATATGCGGCGGGTGCTACTCAGAATACCAAGTCAATTTTAACTCCGTTTAATAAAGGTAAAATCTTTTTAAACTGTGAAACCCGTTGCTCCTCGAGCACAATTGACCCAGAGGGCGGTTATACCAAACTATTAAAACAGCAAATCCTTCAAGAGTACGACGATGTATTCGAATCCCAACCACCAATGAAAGGTGAGAAATTTAAAATTGTTTTGCGCGATGATGCTATACCGTGTTGTATTTCTAAAGCACGACAAATTCCTGTTGCATTTCAACAAGCTCTAAAAAACGAACTCGACGAGCTCTTAGCAGAAGGCATACTAACACCTGTCACAGAGGCAACAGAATGGGTTAATCCAATTGTTGTAGAGCCAAAACGCGACCAAAACGGGGAGTTTAATGGAAAAGTTAGGCTATGCGTTGATTTTCGACACTTAAACAAATACTGCTTACGTGAGGACTACTTCAGCCCTAGTGTGCTTGACGTAGTTCAAAGTATTCAAGCAAATGATGCACATTTATTTTCTAGTTTTGATGCATGGAAGGGATACCACCAAATAGAACTCGCTGAAGAGAGTAAGCATTTAACTACTTTTTTGACACCTTTTGGACGTTTTCAATACGAACGCGCCCCCTTTGGCATTAATTCGATCAGTGAGCATTACAACAGAAGAATGTCTGAAGAGTTACATGATCTGCCAAATACTAAAAAAATTGTTGATGATAATATCGTATATTCTTCAAATAGTTTAGCACAGCATACTGCCCTTGTAAAGAAATTTCTAACCCGATGTCGAGAAGCAGGTATCCGCTTACAGCGCAATAAATTCATCTTTGCTCAACCAGAAATTACTTTCGCTGGCATAGTACTTAATCATAACGGTTATAGAATGCAAGATAAAGTGATCAAAGCTATTCGCGACTTTAAAAAGCCAGAAAGCTTGACCGATTTGCAATCGTTTCAAGGCATGGCTAACCAACTGGCCCCCTTTAACCGAGATTTGGCCACCGCTTTGCAACCCTTAAGACCCTTGCTGCAAAAAAATGCGCAACCCTTTCACATGAATGATGAACAAACATTAGCCTTTGAAAATGCTAAAGCAATTCTCACCAGTAACAATGTGATTGCGTATTATCGACCCGGAGCGCCCTTGCGATTGTTCACTGATGCTAGTTTAAAACATGGTCTTGGTTTTTACTTAAAGCAGCAACAAACCGACAACGATTGGAAAACGATCCAAACGGGGTCAAGAACCCTAACAGCAGCTGAAACAAGATATGCTCCTATAGAACTTGAACTGCAAGCAATTGTTTATGCCACGAAAAAATGCCACAATTTCTTAGCCGGGACCAAATTTAATTTATTCACTGATCATCGTCCCCTTGTAAGTATTTGTAATAAGCGAAGGCTGGATAACATAAACAACTCCAGAATTTTACGAAGCCTCTTAAAATTAATGGATTATAATTTTACAGTAAACTACATTCCAGGTCCTCAAAATAAAGTTGCGGATTCATTTTCTCGCAACCCTGTTGATAACCCTGATGAAACTGACCAACAGCATGTCGATTCACAGGCATTCTTTCTTCGAATTTGCCGTTTATCCCAAGCTGAAATGGCAGATTGTTCGTTTCGATTAGAACAGCTTAAAGAGATTGCTGACAACGACGTGGAGTATCAACTTTTAAAAGCCCAAATTAACCAAGGTTTTCCCCAAAACAAATGCGACCTCTCCGATTTGCTGCACCCTTATTGGAACGTTCGTGAAGACTTATTAGTAAGTGATGATGGCTTTGTTCTTAAAGGGACACGCTTACTTATTCCTCATGAATTACGAAAAAGCATATTGTCAGATTTGCATGCTAGTCACCGGGGGATCGAAGGCACAAAAGCAAGAGCCCGCTTAATAATGTACTGGCCTGGTATGGATAACGACATTACTAATAAATGCAGAAGCTGTCCCAAATGCGAATTTGACAGACCGAGTAACATCAAAGAGCCGTTGCAACATCTGCCAGTTGCTGAATATCCCTTTCAGATTATTTCAGCTGATTGGTTCGACCTAAATGGCAATAAATTTTTAGTAATAGTAGATTGGTATTCGGGATACTTTGACGTAAAAGGTCCATTTATCAACCCTAATGCAGCTGCGATAATTAGCAGTTTGCGAGAATGGTTTATAAACACTGCAGTTTGTGATGTATTTTGGAGTGATGGTGGCCCTCCTTTTGGCTCATCAGATGTTAACGACTTTTTAAAAAGGTGGGGAGTTGAGTGGCGTCCGTCGTCCCCACGGTACCCTCAAGGCAACTCTGTGGCTGAATCAGCTGTTAAGTGGGCAAAAAGTCTTCTTCGAAAATGTTGGCGTGGCAGAGGACAGCCTTTGAGAACAAATGAAGAATGGATCAAAGGAATTCTGCAGTGGAAAAACACACCTCACAAATCCACAGGTCTATCTCCAGCCATCATGTTGTATGGTCATTCCGTACAGGACGCTATCCCCTGTCACAAAAGTTCTTTATCACGAAGTTGGCATGACGAAAAACTTCGAGTTGACAGGGAAGCAGCAAAAAGAAAAGAAAAATTGGAAAAATACTATAACAGAGGCACAAGAAACCTAGAACAGCTTAAAGTTAATGATCCAGTCTGCATACAAAATAATCGCACTAAGAGGTGGGATAGATATGGACGGGTAATGGAATGCTACCACCAATCACGCCGATACTTGATTAAGCTCGAGTCAGGATTAATGATTCGACGAAATAGAATTCATCTTCGAAAGAGATATTCTCATCCCAAGAATAACACTAATTCCACTGAACCAAGCAATTACCTCGATGATGGTGACGTCAAAAATAATGAACTGAACGATGATTCTGATGACGAAGTCGGAAACAACTTCAACCGAGCAGTAACCGAGACTGAAAGTTCATGTGATGAACTTAAACGATCTGACCGTAAACATCGGCGACCTCGTCGTTTTGATGATTATGTGATGGAATAATTCAAACATTTACCTCGAAATGACCTTTTATTTTCATCACACAACCTTTTGCTTGCTTATTTGTATATTTTCTTATTTGTTTATTGCTTATTTATGTGCTTTCTTAATCCTTTATTGCTATAACGGGTTTATCAATCTTGAAATTAATTTTTACGTTAAAACTATATTAACTCTCGATCATCTATAAGCCTTGATATAAATAACTTTCAATATATGGGGGGGATGTAATATATTGGTAATTTTAATGTGGCAACACGCAACACATAATTTGTATTTCTTAGTAACTATCACGGACTAGTCAAGAAGACGATGTATAATAAAGAAGAGCAAAACATATAAGACTGACTTGTGCTTTATAAGAGAGAAACGACAGAATATCACAGAAAGTTTTTGTTTTGGAGCATGAGTCTCGAGACATTTTAGAAATATATTCAAAAATTCTGAAAATTCTGCTCTGGGTCTGAAAAGTTATTACCTAGGTTGCTTTTGTCTAAGCCTTTTGTTAAAGAATCTAAAAAATCAACTTCAGAAAAATTTGAAAAATCTCGTTTCAATATTTCACATGGTGGTCTACTTGCTGGTGAAACCTTATTTTTGGGTATCATCACAAAAACTGGATTATGATCACTTATATCATAAGATATTGAGCCAGAAACAATATTGCTTGCGGAATTATTACAGTATATATGATCTAATAATGATGGAGTTTGCATGTTCATGTACCTTGTAGGACAATTTATAAGATTAATTACACCTAATGATTCAAGAGATTCTTTATATTGAATGATTGAGGGAGCATCACTTAATAAATTTATGTTAAAATCACCCAGTGTAAAATAGTTTAATCCTTCTAAAGTTATTTTTTCTAGGACACATTCTAATTTAGGTTGGAAGTTAGATATTGATGAATGAGGATGGAAGTAAATCCCCCCCACGACATAAGCTTTATTACACTTATTAGATTTAATTTCAACCCAAATATCTTCAACTAAGTCTTTATTCAAGCATAAATCAGGACGAATTTTATAATTTAATGGTGTTTTTAAATATATGCCAATACCTCCATTGTTTGTTGGAGAATTTGATGAATGAAAATGATAATTTTTAATAGATGTAATATTATAGTTTATATTTTAAAGTTTTGTTTCACTAATTACCATCACTTCTAGAGAGCAGGGTAACAACCCAAGTAGTTCATCAATTTTATTTATGTTTTTATTAAGACTCCTTACATTCATATGAAGAAAAATATTATGCTTTGTGTAACTTGTTTCACAAAGTAATTTAGAAAATTCAGAGATAATCAAATTTGGTTTGCATACTGATTCATGTATGTTGAACATTTAAAAAGAAAAAAACAACTAAACATGTTTATATTACATTAAGAAATTAGTGACTTACAGAAGTTGATCAATATCAGATTTGCAGGTAATTTTGATTCTTTCACTAGTGGTGCTTTTTCTGATAAATATATCACCATTGTATGTCCAAAGAAATTGATATTTTGAGGTAATTTTTTTTTATATGCTAAGGAGAACAGCTTTTTTCTTCTTGGAGTTATATTTTCGTTGATGAATAGGTTTTTCATTCCATCAATGCCATAGTCTCATACTCCAATTAAATTTTTTCTTTTTTGAAATATTAAATTCCTTATGTCTCTGTTTGTAAATCTGGCAATTATAATTGGAGGATTATTTGACGAAGATTTTGGAAGACGATGGGAGGTTGAAATGTCATTTTCTTTTAGATCGATGTTTAATTTTTTTGCCATGGTTTTGATGATATGGTTAGTATTTTCATTTGGATAAAGGGGGATACCGTGAAATTCTAAATTTTCTCTTCTGTTGTACTGGTCCAAATCATCTCTCATTTTTTCTTCTTCAATTAATTGATCTTTGAGACATTGGTTTTCTTTCAATAAATCATCAGTATTTTTTTGTAGGTCAAGTTTCATTAATTTTGATACATTATTTTTTAAGCATTCAAATTCGTCATTTAAAAACTTCTGACTTTTTATTACATCTTCAATTTTTTTTTCTTGATCTTTTAGTTTTGAAAATACTTCATCAATTTTATTATTAAATTTTATTTCCTGTCTCTTCAGTGCTTCTTCGATTGTTTCTTGAATAGGTGTCTTTATATTATTTTCCATTTCTTTCATCATGTTGATAATTTCCTAGGTTGGAGCCATAACTTCACAATTTTTAAATGAAAATTTATACTATATTATACAACAAAAAAATTAATTACCAATAATTACCAAAACCTTATTCAAATAGAATGAGTCGTGAATTTCGTAATACATTTGTTTTAGTTAGAGACAATAGTCTCTGTTTGTTTGCAGAGAGGAATCTTCAACGAATCAATCAGAACTTAACCGAAACCAACTGTATAATAGCTTTAGTCACGCAGCAAACTAGTTCTTGCATCGGAATAAAACAAAATTAGATACAGGTTTGTTTCAGCGCAGGTATTCGAGTTACCTTGTTGTTCAACTGGTCCTTTAGGATTCCAAAACAAAGACTTTGACAAACATGCTCAACGAAAAATATTTCAACTTGATCAGATACATAAAAGTTTTTTTCTGCTTATAAACAAGGAATGAACGATAAAAGCTTTTCCAACCAACAACCTGCCAATCTACTTTAAAAAATCTTTACCAAAATCCAAAATTTATTTGAAATTCTGTAACCATCAAAGACGCCGCCGCAATTGAGCAAGCCACTCAAAGTATTTTTGATAAAGCGTGGATCGGCAACTTGATCAGGTACATAAAAGTTTTTTTTCTGCTTATAAACAAGGAATGAACGATTAAAGCGTTTCCAACCGGCTATGTGCCGATCACTGTTAAAAAAATCTTTACCAAAATTCAAAATTTATTTGAAATTTTGTAACCATCAAAGACGCTGCCGCAATTAAGCGAGCCACTTAAAATATTTTCTATAAAGCGTGGGTCGGCAACCAGCGGCTCTTTAATTTCTTTGCTAGCGCTCCCTGATAATTTGGAAAATAGATAGTAGCCCTTTAACGCCAAAATCATCGAATTGTTTATGTTTCAAGCAGAGGTTAGCGTTTGCTGCGCAAGTCTTCTGACAAAATTGTAGAAACGCCAATTTAATCTGGTATATAAAAGTAACCAATTTTTATCTCAAAAAGAATAGCAATAATTTTGACGTTTGGAGGATTTGCCCACACTGTTTAAATGTCTCAACCTGGATTCGAGACGCAGAGGTGCGAGATCAAGACGAGACTTTTGAAAAACGTGTTTCGAGGTATCCACCTTTGCCTGTAGTCATGTATTTTTTGTACAATCTATTTTTTTAAAATGTAGGGGAGAGCCTCCAACAGTGCGCCGGTGCAAACAGTGCGCCTTTGCGTTTTATTTTTTTATTGTTGCGTAAAATAACATCATAATTGCATTAGTAGTATATAATGATCCATTTGGTTGGTGTTGTGACGTCATCAGTGGCGCAGTCCGGTGGCGGAGGGTGGCGCTAGAGAGCAGTGGCGGATCCTAATCCTAATCCTAATTCTACTCCTAATCCTACTCCTAATTCTAATTCTAACCCTTTCCTAATCCTACTCCTATTCTTAATCCTACTCCTATTCCTAATCCTACTCCTACTTCTAATCCTACTCCTACTTCTAATCCTACTCCTATTCCTAATCCTACTCCTAATCCTACTCTTATTCCTCATCCTACTCCTATTTCTAATCCTATTTCTATTCTTATTCCTATTCTTAAGAAAGACGATGATCCTGAGTTCAATTCTTAGCCAAGACAATATAAAACCTAAACCTAAGACAGACAGTGGTCCTGAGTTTGACTCCCACCCAAGACAGTAGAAATCCTAATCCTAACAAAGGTCCTGAGCTTGATTCCTACCCAAGATAGTATAAATCCTAGCCCTAAGAAAACCAGTGGTCCTGAGTTGGATTCCTACCCAAGATAATATAAAACCAAACTCTAGGAAAGGCAGAAACCCTGAGTTTGATTCCTACCCAAGATAATATAAAACCAAACTCTAGGAAAGGCAGAAACCCTGAGTTTGATTCCTACCCAAGACACTATAAACCCTTACTCTAAGAAAGGTCCTGAGTTCAATTCTTATCTAAGTTAGTATAAATCCTAGCCCTAAGAAAACCAGTAATCTTGAGTTTGATTCCTTCCCAAAATAATATACATGTAAAACCAAACCCTAAGAAAGGCAGAAGTCCCGAGTTGGATTCCCACCCAAGACAGTATAAACCCTAACCCCAAGAACATCAGTAGTCCTGAGTTCGTTTCTTATCCAAGACAGATGTAAGATTTCAAACCTAATCGTAAGAAAATTAGTAGTCCTGAGTTTGATTCCCAACCAATATAATATTAATTTTAATCCTAAGAGAGACGGTGGTCCTAAGTTTGACTCCCGCCCAAGATAATATTAAACCAAACCCTAAGAACAGCAGTAGTCCTGAGTTCGTTTCTTGTCCAAGACGGGTGTAAGATTTCAAGCCTAACTCTATAAAAGTGGGTAATCCCGAGTTTGATTCCTACCCAAGACTTCAAAACAAGACATAAGATTATTTCAAGGCATTCTGCAAGATTTTAAAGCAATAAAGTCAAAGCTTTTCCTGTTTTTAAGCGCTCCATAGAAAAAAAAAAAAAACCTACCAAAATATGTTCCACAAAGGGCAAGTTTGAACAAGTCAGGTCAATACACAGTTTTCCCATGGGGAATTCTCTTGATTTTTGTTATATCTATGTTCAATTTCTCAATTTTTCCCTAAAATTGTTTGGTTTTTTAGATACTTTTATTCAATTTAAAAATTTTTTTTTATCTAAAAAAACCTTGATTTTTGTTACAACTTCGTTTAATTTTTCTAATCGATCTTAATTTTTTATAACTATCTTCAATTTTTTCTAAGCAACCTTGGTTTTGTTACACCAATTTTCAATTTTTTTCTAAATAAGTTTGATTTTTGTTACGTCCTTGTTGAATTTTCAGAAT
This sequence comes from Diplosoma virens, assembly GCA_963680785.1. Lineage (NCBI taxonomy): Eukaryota > Metazoa > Chordata > Ascidiacea > Aplousobranchia > Didemnidae > Diplosoma > Diplosoma virens. The sequence continues at coordinate 40,534,325 of OY796895.1, forward strand.
TTTTCTTTGTCAACCATAATTTTATTATACCTTTTTGAATTTTTAAAAGTTTTTCTTTAGTCAATATTGGTTTTTAGATATCTATCTTTAATTTTTTTCTAAGCAAGCTTGATTTTTGCTATACTTATGTTCACTTTCTCAAAAATTTTTTCTTAGTCAACCTTGGTTTTTGTTACACCTATCTTCAATTTTTTTCTAGATAAATTCGATTTTTGTTATACCTTTGTTCAATTTTAAAACTTTTTCTCTAAACAACCTTGTTTTTTGTTATACCTTTTTAAAATTTTCTTGGCAACCTTGTTTTTTGTCATAACTATCTTCAATTTTTCTAATAAACCTCGATTTTTATTATACCTTTGTTTATTTTTTCCTAAACAATCTTGATTTTTGTTATAACTTTCTTTATTTTATTTTATTTTATTTTTTTTCTTGACAACCTTGTTTTTTGTTACACCTTTGTTTAATATTTCTAAGCAACCTTGATTTTGTCATACCTTTGTTTAATTTTTCTTGGTAACTTTGATTTTCGTCGTACCTAACCTCAATTTCTTCTAGACAAACTCGATTTTTGTTATAACTTCGCTCAATTTTTGCTAAACAATCTTGTTTTTTTTTTTTTTGTCATGCCTTAGTTTAATTTTTTCTTGACAACCTTAATTTTTATCATAAATATCTTCAAAATTTTCTTAACAACCTCAATTTTTTATACTTTTGTTGAACTTTTTCTAGAAAACTTTTATTTTCTATAACTATCTTCAATTTTTTTTTTCTTGGCAACCTTGATTTTGTTATATTTAGGTTTAATTTTTTCTAATCAATCTTAATTTTTCTCATAACTTTGTTTAAGTTTTTCTTGGCAACCTCGACTTTTCTCATACCTATCTTTAATTTTTTTTCTTAACAATCTTGATTTTTGTCACGCCTACCTTCAATTTTTTCTAAATAACCTTGGTTTTTGTCATACCTTTGTTTAATTTTTTTTTGGTAACCTTGATTTTTGTCATACCTAACCTCAATTTCTTCTAGCCAAACTTGATTTTTGTTATACCTTTGCTCAATTTTTTCTAAACAACCTTGTTTTTTTGTCATGCCTTTGTTTAATTTTTTTCTTTGATTTTTGTCGTACCTATCTTTAATTTTTCTTAACAATCTTGATTTTTGTCATAGCTTTGTTTAATTTTTCTTGGTAACCTTGGTTTTTGCCATACCTAACCTCAAGTATTTCTCTAAGCAGCCTTGATTTTTGTTATACTTAACCTCAACTTTTCTTGGCAACCTTGATTTTTAGATACCCGCATTCTATTTTTTTTCTAAGAAAATTGAGTTTTAAAAACCTTTATTCAATTCTAAAACTTTTTTCTCTAAACAACCTTGATTTTTGTCATACCTAACCTCAATTTTTACTCTAAGCAGCCTTGATTTTTGTCATACTTAACCTCAATTTTTTCTTGGCAACCTTGATTTTTATTATACTTATCTTCAATTTTTTTCTAAACAACCTTGTTTTTTGTTATACCTAAATTCAATTTTTTTCTTGGCAACCTTGATTTTTATTCACAGTCAAAGTAAACGTTAAAAGTTTTAAACAAAAATTTTTATTGATAGGGTATTTGTGTTCAATAAGCAGATGTTTCATAATAAAAAATTCTTCTTTCTTCTTTATTATTTAGTAAATCAAATTCAAACATAGTTATTATTTTTATGGAGTATAAATTCGCTTTCTAGTGTCAATATTTTAATTGTTTCAAAAATGAATTCAGTTCCAAATATGTTTAATCTTTTGGTCATTTTTATAAACTTTTAATAATAAGAAAGCTACCCGTAATCTCTGTAAGCGTGACAATATGCTTTTGATAATTGCGTCAAATTCTCTCTCTTATACAAAAGCTTGGGCCGTATCCTGCTCATAGCGTATTGCGTTTCCTGTTAAACTGTGATATATTCATGATCGGAGTTTGAAAATCTGGTTACCTTAATTTCCAGAGTAAAAATAGAATAAGCGAAAAAACTTTCTATGATACACCTTGATTTTTATAGTGTTTTAACAACCGTATGTAAAAAGAAATTTTATTACAAACTTGACCCAAAAAATTTGATTTCAAAACACCGACTTAAGTTTAGTTTGATCCCCAGCCAAATACAACAATCGTTTATGTTAAAAAGTTTTGCATTTTTTCACTTTTAATAAGAAAATTCATCATAAAACTGAACATTTTAATACATTTTGCCAACTAAATTTTCTAAAATTAACATAAAATTTGAAATCAAATAAGACCAACGTAAGTAAGATCGATTCCAAGAAAAGTCAGTTGTTTTTTAAAAATACAATAAGATTTATTCTAGCAAATCCTATCACAGATAGTTCTTATGTCTAAATGAAAACAAACCAAGCTAAAATTATTTAATAAATTTATTGACTAGCTTGAAATCTGAAAATAAACCTTTGAAAAATCAGGATTTTTTTAAAAAATAGCTAAAAATTTTACTTTCAGGATATGGTTTTGCTTGGGGTAGCAAACACAAATAAAAAAACCAACAAATTCACTCTTTTATCTTGAGCGTTGCTAACCTCTGAAAAAAAGGTTTGGACAGTGATCTTGTAAAAGAAACCACCTACGGATATTAAAAATTAGACTTTTTAACTTTATTTTCTGTTTTTTACACCAACGTTTTAAAGTACTGTAGAAAGCTTTTTAACAATTCTCTTAAAAATCGAAAATGTAAAATATCCAATAAAGCGTAAGACTTCTTTCACACATAATTTTAACTCGATTTCAGTCAGTGTAACAGCAACGTTTTTACATTTTAAACAAATTTCAACTCGCTTTTAATATTTTTAATTCATTCTTCTAACTTTTTATTTAATTTATTCCAACGTAACATTGTTCGACTTCTTAAAAAGAAATGCTATGCAGAAACTCATTGGTTAATTCCAAGAAAAATTTTTAAAATCATTGAATTAGACACGGGGCGTTGATTAACAACCAATTACGATCAGTCATCATATCCCAAACTTAACGGTAATCATTAGGACAAACCGAGT